>JAOTQW010000032.1:9689797-9703717 GCA_026260075.1 Sisor rabdophorus | reverse complement strand
AAACCGGAGTGCCCGGAGGAAACCCACACAAGCGCGGGGAGAACATGCAAACTCCGCATAAAAAGACCCCAAGGATTCGAACCCAGGACCTTCTTGTTGTGAGGAGATGGTGCTAACCACTGCGCCACCGTGCTGCCCTCCCTGGGATACATTTAAAAGATAATCTAAGCAGCAATATTCAAATGTGTACAAATACTATTGTACAACAGCAAATGTGATTTTAATGTTAAAAGGTGATTACAGATGAGGATGTTCGCCCCCACAGAAAGAAGGTCAAGGTTTCGATTCCCTGGTCTTTCTGTGCTGAGTTTGCATGTTCTTCCCACGCTTGCGTGGGTGTACTCCGGGTACTGCGGTTTTCTCCCACAGTCCAAAAATATGTCTATATCTATATCTAAATTGCCTATAGGAGTGAATGTGAGTGCTTGTGATTGTTTGTCTATGTGTGGCTCTGCGATGGACTGGAGACAGTAGATTACCCTACAATTAGAAACACTATGCCTGACAATCCCGGAAAGCTGCAACCTCACTGAGTCTAGCCTGGTGAAGCCTACAACCTGCAATCCTCATCAATTCTTAATGAATAAGTCATGATTCCTTTTTTGATTTTGTTGCTGTGTGTACATTTGATATAAACTAAACTAAAATAAATTTAGTTTGTGGTGTGGGCTGTGTGGTAGAGTAGTGGTTACCATGAAGCCTCACAGCAAGAAGGTCCCAGGATCAATTCCCAGGCAAAGGGTCTTTCTGTGCAGAGTTTGCATATTCTCTATGCGCTTGCGTAGTTTTACTCCAGTTTCCTCCCACAATCCAAAAACATGTACATTAGGTTGATTGGTGATTCTAAATTACCCTTAAGAGTAAGTGTGAGTGTGTGTGGTTGTTCATCTATGTGTGACCTGTCCAGGGTGTATCCCTGCCTTTCGCCCGTTTTTTGTTCTCGAGTTAGGGAATAAGCGGGTATAGAAGATGAATAAATTAATAAATGAATATATATAAAAAGGTTTTTTTTTTATTTTGAAAATCGACAAAAATAGAAAATTACTGTGTAATCACTGGTACAGCCAGTTATGGTACTATTTTGGCATAATGAACTGGTTTTACTGTGGTGCATATTCTGGGTGTGGACTGTGGCCATCACACAGTATCTTGGGCAACAGGTCCGCAAACAAATAAAAGAGAGAAAATATGACAAAGTAAAAAAAAATTAAAATTCATTATTAATTTTAAAAAATGCCTTTACCTTTTATGCTCGAAAACAGGAGATAAATTCTATATATTTGTAAACGCCTTACCAATCCCACAATGTATAAAGTCAATAGTTGTTTAAGGAGCTACTGAATGTTGTAACAATAAAATTTTCCCTTCAATAGAAACCAGAAGCTCTGCAAGTTCCAAG
The DNA here is from genome assembly GCA_026260075.1 of Sisor rabdophorus. Taxonomy (NCBI): domain Eukaryota; kingdom Metazoa; phylum Chordata; class Actinopteri; order Siluriformes; family Sisoridae; genus Sisor; species Sisor rabdophorus. The sequence goes on along the minus strand of JAOTQW010000032.1, from coordinate 9,702,318 downwards.
AAGACATGGTTCAAGTTTAAGTGGAAGAACTACATTAAACTGACATTAACACTGTGTAAGTATGAGTAAGACTAAATCTTTTTTTTCTAAATTTCACCCCGCATATGTATCTATAAAGCAGCTTTGAGACAATGACCATTGTTAAAAGCACTCTTCAAATAAAGCTAAATTGAACGGAATTAAATCTTAAACACCAAAACACATATAAATGTGAATTTTCGGTGCATTCAGTATAATTTTGATCTATAAAACATAGTTGGTTTCCTAGCATAAAATAATCCAACTTCACGTAATACATAACTTGGGGGAAAAAAGCCTGCCTTATCAAATGTTTAGATTTAATTTTTGTTAATCAACCTTAAGTTTCAGTTAAGGCAGGAACGTTTTGTAAAATAGTCCTGCCTACTTTCCTGTACAAAATTGTAACATTTACAGATTAAATCAAAACCACCTTATATCACAGTAAAAGTTTCATTAGATATTAAAGCTATTTGTCTCTGCAGAGCATGTGGGAATGTCTTCCAGCTAAATGCAATCAGATGGTAATTAGCAGACATTATTTGTCTCCTAAATGCATCGTAAGGTAAACAGCATTGCTTCAGGAAGTGTCCCATGGTCTTGGCTGGGTCCACAAATCAGCACTTTCGCTGCTCAGAAAATCATTAGCAGCCGCCTGCTAAAGAGAATGCCTGCCACACACCAATAGAAACACTTTTTTCTTGCACACGAAAAATCAAATAGCTTATGTAAAACACTGAGAATCATATCAAATACATGCAGCCATCTATCTATTCATCTATTTTCTGTACCCGTGTCTGTCCCATAAGCCAGATGGATCCCAGTGCACTCAGAGCACAAGTGTTGAATAGTTTGGACTAAGTGCCAACCAACAGCAAGGCAAAATAGCACACACAATTCCAAACCAGATGCCAATTAGTCTGCAATGAATGTTTTGAAGGAAACCATATACTCAAAGGATATTCCAATACCACAGGGAAATCAAAATCCCAACCCTAGACGAACAAGCAAAACATGATATCTGCTATGCCAACGTCCTCTCAAGGCCATAATACTGACAAATGAAGTTGGATGGATCCTGTTGTGTATAACTTTTTCCTGTTGTGTTATGTATTACTGGATATAGGTTTGTGCAGCAAAGCTTAGAGATGTGTTTTACCTGTATTTAGCATGATTCATATATATTTTATACCCACTTATTCCCTAACTCGGTGTCAAGAAGGTCTGCTGCAGCTTATCCCAGAGCAAATAGGTTAAAAGGCAGGGATGTACAGTGGAATATGGTCCTTCCATAGACGATCAACCACTCACTCTTTTGGACCTATCTCCAAACAAACCAAAATACATGTTTTTGGACTGTGGAAGGAAACTGGGGTACATGCAACCTCTGTACAGAAAGACCCTTTGCCCAGGAATCGAACCAGGAAACTTCTTATTGTTAGGCGACCACGCTAAATACTATGCCACCATGCCACCCTATGGGTTATGGTTGTTAGGTGGGTTGCCAAGAAATTAATATGAAATTCTAAATAAATTGAAAAAGTAGCAAAAATAAGGAGGGTAAAAAAATAAAAAGGGGTTTATGTATGCCCTGTTTCTCATTACTGCAACGGCTGAAGCACTATTTCTGCAACAGTCTTCAATTTGCCGCACCACTCACCTGAAAACATATGGCAAAAGCAGTGGTGTCCACTCCTGGTCCTGCTGGGTTGTATTGTCCTCAGGTTTTTGTTGTGCCTCTGTACTTTAGGTCTCATAAATTCTTACAGTTCCCACTGTTGAGCTCCAGTGCATAAAAAGGCTTTGAAGAAATATTAGCACAGGTAGCAGCTAAAGCCTGTTCAAATCATGGCCCTTGAGAACCATGACTGGACACCACCGACCCTTACCAGCCCTGTTCTACCTGCTCAAGGCAGCCCCATGTGAGCTGAGAGAGCAAAAACTAAATGCAAAAATTTAATGCAGACCACTGCATAATGTGTAAGATGACTTATATGCCTGGCTATAAGGGCATTCTATTTTGAAACTGATTCCCTTCATGGAGACCATGTGTGGGTGCTACAGCAGGCTCCAGTCAGACCCACCGTTCATACCACTGTAGATGCTCCGTTGATGGGGGGACAGCTCCTCTGCTGCTGACCTCCTCTGTGCCACTTCACGCCCAGGGCTGCCAAATTTGCCATGATCTGGACTGCCACTGTACTGGTGCCTCAGCATCTCAGGGCTTCCTGCAATCACTCGACCCTTGTGCAGATGTTCAGGAGTCCCTGACAGAACCTGTTTAGACTCCGGACTGCCACATAGACTGCTTATGCTTGTTCTGTGTTTTTGAAAGAGGTCAGGGCTACCAGGAGGCTGGCAAGACACTGGCAAGTGCTTTGAAAACTGCTCTGGATTGACTCTCTTGCCAAGCTTTTCTGGGCTAAGACCTCGCATACCCTTGTGGTCAGGACTAGAGAAAGAACCACAGCGAGGTCGGCACACCTGAGGAAAGGTGTTGGCAGCATACTCTGGACTTGTGCTTCTTCTGCGGCTGAGGTGCTCTGGAACCGGCATCTCCTCCATGACCCGGGGCTTGTGAACATGCTCTAGACTGCCTCCGGCTGGACCAGCCAGCAGCTGCTGTTTGTGTGTCAGATGATCAGGGCTATCTGTACTGCCTGCACTAGAAGTGCTACTTCCATCCCCAACGTCCCTCAACAGCCCTGGCCCGGGCACGCTGGTATGTGAAAGGCTGCTTTGACTGTCAATAGAGTTCCTGCAGCCTGCTGGACCTCCAATGGTCAGTGAGACTCCTGTGCCTCCAGAGCCCTTTTCCTCATCCAGCATAAGACAAAGCTCCCTCAACTCAAAGTTTTCTTTTAGCACCTCTTCCTGCTTTTGCTCTAGCTCCTTCAGTTTCTGCAGGTACAGGGTTACCTCTTTACGCATAATGCCTGCACTGTAGCGGCCAAGCCGCTGCCACTCCCTTGATACCTTCTTCCCCTTCTGCCGGTCATCGTCCAAGAAGCAGCAAAGGTCACGCAACTCCTGGTTGTCCTCTTGAAGTTTCTGATTCACCTCCTACAATAACAAGAACTAGAATGACTAATCACTTACGTAAAGGGCAATTTTTATGTGATGCTAAAGCTATTTTAAGCATAAAAACTATATTGTAACAGTCAGGATGTGAGATACAGGCATTACATACTGAACAGCAAAATTAACATTTTTCTATTAATTATTCTTAATATGGAAAACACAGCGCCACATAAGAACATTGCAATATCTACAAAAACTTATTTATGATTGATAGTGACCTTAAAAATGTAGCATTCACATCACAAGGAAAAAAAGAATTACATGAAATCCTTCAGTGCTTGTAGCAATAGCAGATAAAATTTTTTGAACATGTTTGTGACCAGAATAAGGTGAATTAAAATCACGTCATTAAGTCAATCTGGGGTTACTAATATTTTATTATAATGCAAAGCAGCACCTTTCATCTAATACTATATACACTTTTGTATACTCACACTAAAATGACAATTTTTTTTTCAATGTTATAGGATGGGTGGGGACATGCAGTATAAATACACTATACTGCTACATCTACAAACAAGCACTAAAATGCACATAATGGCTTTGAAAGAACAATTGACCTCTATGTTAGGCCAACATCTATGAACATCGTGGTCCCTGGTGTAACTCCTAAGCTGCTACCTTTCAAACATCTATGTCCTGCATCTCTGGAATGCTAAGTAATCTGATCCAGCCATTGACTCATCTCCACTCAGCAATGCATCTTTTGTAGTCTGAAAACTTCTTTGCAGAGAGAAGAAGAGAATAATCTTTTCCAACCAAAATAGTGTATTGAAATCCATATCTTAATTTGCTTTACTTGGTTTTAGATTAGCGTAGTAGTAGTAGTTCATGACACCCTAGGCGTTTACTGTGGGTTTTTCCTGCGCATCTATGCTGATATCGTACGATTTTTAAGCTGATGTGGGAAAAAAGTTTTTAGCCAATAAAATGTGGTACTATGCCACAATGTAAAATAAATGCTGCATATCCCTAGTCACAGCCTTTTACCTTCAGTCCCCGAATCTCATTCAGGTGCTGCTGGAGCCTGCGGTTCACCTCTCGGATCAGATTTCCGTGTTCCACTATGGCGCTCATCCTTTCGGCCTCGGCTTTGCGCAGTCGCCGCACCAGCTCCTCTTTGCCCCATTTTAGGAGCTCCTGATCCGTGACTTTGGATAAATCCTCCGGACCGCTCTCTAAACTCTTGGCTGCACCTGACTGCAGCTGGGCTTGGGTCGGCTTCTCCATAACCGTTTCCAAACTCAGTGGCGCACAGAAAGCGCCCCGTTACCGCCGAACTGTGAAAACAAGACGCAAACCGCTCTGCAGACGCTCTGCAGAAAATTGCTTGGATACGAATCAGGAGACTCTCATAGTGAGAATGCCAACGCAGTGCATGCGGTCCGTTTAAACCTGCAGCTGCAACCTGAGAGTGCCGGGAAGAGCTCGTCCTCCTTCTGCTCCTCCTCAACCTCCTAAAGCCCGTCTCTAAAGCCCGAAAGAGATGCTAGTCTATTCCTCTTGCTTCCCCGGTCATGTCTCCATCCTATTGCTAAGTAAAGGAGCTAAACCCGCCATCGAGGACCTAATCTACTAATCACAAAAGCATCACGCATCTGTAGCGAAGGCCAGCAATCCGGTGAACCCCTCTCTCTTTCTCTCTCTCTCTCTCTCTCTCTCTCTTCCCCTCTCTCTCTTACACACACACACACACACATACGCAGAGAGAGAGAGAGAAACACACACGTCTTTCACGCCCACTCTCCGCTTATAGAGACGGTCAGGACTTATACTTTTTGTTGTCGGGCGCCATCTGCTGTGATAAAAAAAGGTTTATCTTTTACGCATGCAATGATTTTACAGTTTTGCTTAAGAAAAAATTTAAAACAAGTCTTATCAAGCAACAAGTTTTATCAAGTGGAATACTGGGTGTTCTGTGCTGTCTTAAAAATTGGTCCCACGTAAGCCCAATGTAAAGCAAGGCAAGCTTGTTTTAGACATTATGTAAGTGGTGTAGTATGGGACAAAGTTTGTCTCCTTCCACCGTTTTTCTCTTCACTATTTCTTTCATGTAAGTTGGTACGACACAGTCACAGCCATCATATTACTAATATTTATCTCATATTTAACATTATCTCATATTTAACGTTTAATGCAAGCTTTATAACAGCCCATTTCTCCCAGACTAAGCTGCTAGAAGGTATTCAAGCTAAACATTCGGCTGTTTTAGAAAATAGATACTAAAATGGATCTATGGTTTTGTTTCTTATTATGGCTTTTCCTATCTTATGAAGGCCTCTGGTTTTGTCATGTGACTGCCCTGTTTACAACGTTGTACATTGTGACTGCCTTGTTTACAACGTTGAGAACAAATACAGGGTTGGAAATGTCACAGAATATTTTTTTGCATGTGGTATTGCACTATTAACATCTGACTCTGAAATTGAGGAGCGTCAATATAATACCAGTTGATTTCCAGACATTCCAAGCCCAGAGTTATTGATATCCAGTAAAAAAAATCTCTACCACTTTATGCAAAGAAAAAATAAGAAAGGTTTGTGCATTTATAAATAACACTGCTTAAAAAATAAAGGGACTATTTAAACAACAACAAAAACTCCAAGTCAATTACACTTCTGTGAAATCAAATTGTCAAACTGATGTCACATGCTGTTGTGCAAATGTTCCTATGCTTTCTGGCTGGCTAATGTTTTGGTCACTTTTAAATGCTGGCGTTGCTTTCACTCTAGTGGTAGCATAAGGCGAAGTCCACACAAGTGGCTCAGGTAGTGAAGCTCATCCAGGATGGCACATCAATGCGAGCTGTGGCAAGAAGGTGTCTGTCAACATAGTGTCTTTCCTTCTTTATCAGCACAGATATTGTTCTTTACACAATTAAAGATAATTAGAAAATGTCAAGAATTTGTCTATAATTGTCCCTGATGAGCAAGCTGACAAAGACAGCGGCAAAACTTTTTGAGGTGGTAATAGGAATATATATTTAGACAATTTATAATGAGACAAATTCCTTCTGTTATGCACAAAGTCATTGCCTGTTTACAGTAGTAATAATAGCAACACTGACATTGACATGTATGGGTCGAGTTTAATATTACAGGTAAGGTTTGGAGGACAGTTTAGTTTGTGTGTGAATGCCAGAAACAGAACAGGTTTTTATTGTTTTATGACAATATATTTTTAACAGTATCAATATATGGCAAAGTGTGGACATCTTACCAGCACAACCATAAGTGTGTTTTTCCTTTTGATACAAAGTACACAATTTTTAGTTTTCCTCTTACTGGACTGAAAAAACTTGGGGGCGGCACGGTGATCTAGTGGTTAAAACGGTCGCCTCACAACAAGAAGGTCCTGGGTTCAAATTCCCGGCATGGGGTCTTTCTGTGTGGAGCTTGCATGTTCACCCTGCGCTTGCGTGGATTTCCTAGGTAATTCGGATTCCTCTTACAGTCCAAAAACATGTGCGTTGAGTTAATTTCCAATTGCCCATAGTAGTGAGTGTGAGTGCGTGTGGTTGTGTGTGTTTGGCCCAGCAATGGACTGTTGACCTGTCCAGGGTGTACGACTGCTTTTGCCCTATGTGCACTGGTATAGGCTCCAGCAGACCCCCTGTGACCCTGAGTTCGAAATAAGCGGGTATTTAGAAGATAAATAAAGAAATACAACTAATAATCGAATATTTGCATCACTACTAATTCATTATTAATCCTTAGTTAAATAAATGCTGTATATAAAACGTGCATTAGGTTTGGCAATTGTTATTATGTGTGCTCTCTCCAGCAGACCCCAATGACCCCCAGTTAATGATTAATCGGGGATATAGAAAATGAATAAATTATTGTTATGTGTTTTAGACACAGTGAGGCACTTTACCTCACATAGTTGATTTGTTTAGTTGTCATCTGAAATTCTGTTTTATGACTAAAGTGATTCATGTCAACAGATTTTTATCTCTTTTTTAACCTTATATATTTAATATATAATATATTTTAGAGTGAATATATATATATATATATATATTCTGTACTCGCTTATTCCCGAACTTTCTGGGGTCACGGGGGTCTGCTGGAGCCTATCCCAGCGCATAGATAGATAGATAGATAGATAGAGATAGATAGATAGATATATAGATATAGATATAGATATAGATATGGCCGCCCGTTGAAAAACAGACTAAGATGCTTCATTAGTGCCTGAGCTAAATTATCAAATCAGTACATCCACGTCCCACAAGCTACTGGAAAGGATTTCTAGAGTTTTTTATAGGACAGAGGGTAAGACTAAATCTGGAATTTAAAAAAAACATATGGATTTGATTTTTAGGTTTCCGATTTAAAAAATGTCTATACAATACATATAAATTGTAAAAATATGAATGGGGAAAATGGGTCAGGCCACTGGAGACTGTGTGTTATAGTGACTGATCTGCAGTCAGCTTAATTAGTCCTAGCTCTTTCAACTCAGCTGAGCAATGTGATGAGCCTGCACTTTGTCACTACTCCAGCTTCATTTTTTCCATTTCATCCTTTTTTTCACATATAAAACTGAAAATGGGGTCACTGGCTCATCTGGATAGACCTTCCAAGGCCATATACCACCTTTCTTTATTTTTCTATTAATTAAATATTTCAATAATTTTATACAGTACATGACCATTTTCACAAAGCAGATAATATTAAAGATTATTTCAAATGTATTATTCATTCATTCATTCATCTTCTAACCCGCTTATTACCTAATTTGCCTAATTTTAGTGAACATAGTGCGGGGCAGGAGTACACTCTGGACAGGTCAGCAGTCCATCACAGGGCCACATATAGATGAACAACCACACACACTCTTTCCTACCCGGAGGAAACTTAGCACAGAAAAACCTGGTAATGCTAACCACTACACCTCTGTGCTACTCCATATATTATGAAATGGAGATAAAAATCTGTTCTAAAAGAAAAAGGTGCTGCAACAAATATTTACAGTCACTGTAGGTTTCATTTCACAGTGAAATTAATAATAGTATGATGTGCCATTAAAATATATATATAAAATGTAACTAACTAAACATAAAAGCATTCTGTTTATCCTTACTTTTTAGAGTGATGTTTTATAAACACCAGAAAGTTTTATGTTTGGTAAACTACCAACCCAAAAAGCGTCAAAATCCCTGAAAATGATAACAACCTGGGGAACACTATAGGTACAACAAATTATCAATGCTGTATTTGATAAACCTTTTTATACATATATACTTCTTCTTGTTCTGTTTTTTTTTTTCTTTATTACAATTATACATGATCTAGTGTACATATAAGTATATGTTAATGTACACTAGATGGCGGTGGTACATTTCTCTCTTCTATATAAATCTATAAAACTACTTCTGCTGAAAGGTCACATGGTGTTCCAAGTTCTCTGCTGTATTATGTCTATGTGTAAGGATATGGTAAAAATGTGCTTAAAGTAAATTTATTTGATAAATTCTGTGAGTGATTCTGTTTTGAAATCTAATATTTTTCTTTGCAACTAAGCAGTTCTTTTGACCTAAACAAATCTCTTGACCCTTCACTCCTAAGCATGTGTGCTGTAGAAAAAAAACACAAGGTATTATTCCTTTTATCTTTTTACAATGGTTAGCTGTCCATTCAGTGGCCTTTTCTTATATGACTCATGGTCTCCATGGTTACACTGCAATAGTGAGAAGCTTGCTATGCTTGTCAGAAACATAATTATACCTTGATGAACATGTATACTTATATAGACCAGGTAAAAGCCCTGAGATGGGTTCTTATGACTCACACAGAACTTGTAATATCGCTTATTTTAATCAGGAAAATTGTCAGTTATATTTCTAACCAGCTCTGAAAGGATGCTTTTTGCTGCCTAAAGGCAAAGAAAGTGAACAAAATAATTCTACATTACTTAAATCTAAATCAGAAAAAAAAACTTTCAGTAAGTTTATCCGCCGCTAGTAGTGTTAAGCTCATTTAACCAAATTTCTGCGTTATCCAAGCTTAAGTAAATAACAGGCCAGATAAACAGGCTTGTAATTAATTGTATCAAGCATTTGTAGAGGCCCACAATCGATTCACAGTCAGGGATGTTTCTGTGTGAAGTTTGGGTGTTCTCTCCATGCTAGATTGATTGGTGATTCTAAAATTGCCCCTAGGTGTGTGTGTGTGGCGCTGCGATCGACTGCCAAGGTGTACCCCTGCTTTTTGTCCTATTTTCCGGAATAGGCTCCAGCAGACCCCCGTTACCCCTAGTTAGGGAATAAGCGGGTTTAGAAGATGAATGAATAAATGAAGATTGATTGCTGATTCTAAATTGGCAATAGTGTGGCCCTGTGATAAAGTGACGTTCTGTCCAGGGTGTACCGCAGTTCAGTGAGATGGACTAGGCTCCAAAAGACCCCAGTGAAGTCCTTGTAGTTCAGGTTTTTATGATAGAGTTTGTATACTGCAGATTTAAATTTGTACAAAAACTCCAGCTTCTTTAAAAGTTTTGAAAGCTTCATGTGTGAGAAAATTCTGCCAAAAAAGGAAATGGCAACTGAAAAAAATGTAAAATATTTCCAGATTTATTTCAGCACATATACACATTTGCAGTGTGTTAGCTGTTAGTGAGTGCAATGAACATTGTTATTGCCTGCCAATGTGTGTGTGCTCAGCTCCCACTATATATGTCTTGAGGCTCCCAGGTGGCCTCAACTCCCCTCCTGCTAGCTTTGCTGGCCTCATATTCTTTCCTCTTGGAAGAACACCAAGCAGACCTGCTAAGACCCCTGAATGAACTGCGTTGGGCCTCAGATTTGTCTCTCAGAAAAAGAAATGGACATAACCACTATAGTGGCTACTAAGAGGCATTTTGAGTTAAGCATCCCTGTATTCTTCTCACTGCATTGCACAAAATCGCAGTATCACTGTTCGTAGGCCACTGAAGATTAAGGTGAAGAGGCAGCCACCAGAGACCTCAGGGGACAGACAAGGTTAAGGATTGTCACTCTCCAAAAGAAGGGCAGTGACTGGTGCAGTGTGACGTGGGTATCTCGTTCCCAAAGCGTTTAAACGCAGCTCCAGTTCCTCCAGTTTCTAAGTGAAACTTCTCTATGTTACAAATATAACCTCGTTTTCCTGGGGGAACAAGATGCTCAATCAAATGCCATTATCCCAGCATTCCTATTACACATTTACAGAGGCCTGGTGCTGCTCATAGTTTATGTAGATCACTTCCTGGTTGATGATGTCTTAATTTCTTGGATTACACATACGCTTTATGACATAAGTTATAAGGTGTCATACTAAAAGCTTTTCAAGTCAGGTTACATACCTTACGTGGAGACATTTGGTAGAATCCCCAGAATTTGCCACTTTTTTTGTTTTCTTGGATTGTCAAGAAACAGCCAAGAGTTGTATGGTGGAATTATTCTTATCAGAGATGGAAAAGCCTCTGGGAAATATACTTAAACAGCAACTGACCATAATCTGATGAATTTAAAAACGTACATGTTCAACAGAAGCTGTCATGTCTATTTTGGTATGTCACTATTTTTATGTTGCATTTGTTTTGCAAAAGTAGTAAAGAACCAGTAGATTTAATAAAAGAAAAGTTATAATAAAAATTATCTCTATGGTGGGCGACACAGCATTGTAGTGGTTAGCATGTTTGCCTCACAGCAAGAAGGTTGTGGCTTCGATCCCTGTGTCTTTTTGTGTGTACATTAGGTTGATTTGTGTATCCAAATTGCTTATAGGAGTAAGTCTAAGTGTGTCGGGTGGTTTGTCTATGTGTGGCCCTGTGATGGACTGGTGAGCTGTCCAGGTTGTACCCCTGCCTCTCGCCTTATGTGCACTGGGATAGGCTCTTGTAGACCCCAATGAACATGAATAAGCAGGTTACAAGATGTATGAATGAATGAATAAATGAACTTAATGAGATAGGGTAGCACAGTGATTTAGAGGTTAACACTCCCACAAAAAGAAGTTCTGGGTTCATTTTCCAGACAGGGGCCTTTCTGTGTGCGTTTGCTGGTTCTCCCTGTGTTTGTGTAGGTTTACTCCAGATAATCTGGTTTCCTCCCACAGTCCAAAATGTTAGATTAGGTTAATGGGTGTTTCGAATTTTGAACTTAAGAGTGTGGGTGAAAGTGTAATGGACTGCCCACTTCTCCATGGTCGAGCTGGGATAGGCACCAACAGACCCCAGTGACCCAGTATTAGGGAATAAGCAAGTTTAGACTTACAACATTGAATAATAATATAAATCAACAAAATTGTATGTTATTTAAAATAATAGAGTAGTTGCAATGGTATAAAATCCCCTAATGATGTGGGGGTTCAAATTCACTGCCCAATTGCTAATTATTTCTCTAAAACACTGAACCAAACACTAATAAAATGCAACCTATTTGTGATTAGATTTTTCTATGGCGCTTGTAGTGTTCCAATAAGATTTTACATCTAGTTGGAATACAGACCTTCGAGGACTTGATGTAACAGAACATAAGTCTGAAGATCTTTATTCTTAAATAAACTTTGGCCCACTAGAATTGGATAAAAAAAATTCAGTTCCTGGATAAATAATTGAATCATTTAAATTTGTCAATGAAATCAAAACATTTTATTTTTGTTCCAAAATTTGAAGCCTGAGAGTAATGGAGAATTGTGCTGGGGTCTGGGCTTTGAAGAATAACATGGATTTGACTGCTGTCTCTCAGCATACTTTTTAAATGGCCCTGAACCAAATATTCCAGGAATCTTTGCCTGGCTGAAAGTGCCTTGGTCAAGCCAGAATCCTTCCCACAAATATATTTGTGGATATAACAAAAATGAATAATAGAGACAGCCTGCACAGTGAGAGAAGGTCAGCCATTATCAGTCTTCATATTTTCAGTGCATGTGTTTTCATAATTAAAGTGCATAAGGCACCAGTAATGTCTAGGTAAAACTAAGCAACTAAATAAAAGTAAATATTCTACATAAGGTATGCTTTTTACTAACATGCAAAACAGTTTGTTAATGAATTATCTTTTATGTATTTAGCACAGACTAATATTTTTGCAGCGTGGGTTGATTCCTTACGTACTTACAGTCCAAAAATGTGTACATTAGTTTGATTGGTGACTTAAAATTGCCCATAGGAGTAAATCTGAGAGTGTGTGTGGATGTTTATCTGTGTGTGGCCCTGTGATGGACTGTCCAGGGTGTACTCCTACCTCTATGTATGCTGGGATAGGCTCCAGCAGACCCTGATGAACCTCAATGAGCTAGGGAACAAACGTGTATAGAAGATGAATGAATGAATAAATATTTTTGCACATTGGCAAACATGTAAAATACTTTACTCATTGTATAATTTTACTAATTTATAGATTTCATCTTCTTTACCCACTTATTCCCGAATCCGGGGTCACGGGGGTCTGCTGG
>JAOTQW010000032.1:9630122-9641591 GCA_026260075.1 Sisor rabdophorus | reverse complement strand
TGTGTGTGTGTGTGTGTGTGTGTGTGTGTGTGTGTGTGTGTGTGTGAGATTAACATTAATAGCTGGTTTGTTCTATTAACACTTCTCCAAATCAACAATTATGTTGCTCATTTCAGGTTGCTGAGTGCCATTTAGAAAAGGGATTTAACCTTTTACAAAGCTGTAGTGCCAGTCACCAGGTTGCTAGGCTAATGGTATCCTACTATTCCTCAGACATGATTATACTTCCCTAGTAAGACTTTGTTAAAAGCAGCATCCTGGACTCATGGGCTCTTCTAGCAGCATTCTTTTGAATGTTGTATTCATTTTTAGTCGTCGTCAAATCCTTTTTCATTACCCAAGTCTGTTTATTATATTACTTGTATGCAGCATTTAATGTTATACTGTCTCAAACTATTTCCTTTTACTAGTTTCACATAGTCTCAGTTTTAATGTGTATAGCTTACCAAAATTTAATTTGAGGAAGCCTATTATCTACCAGGAACTTCTAAAAAATGGGAAGACCCACATGTCTTCCTGGCATCTATATAATTCTCAGCTTAAAACTTTAAATTGTAATATTTTGTGCTTAAGATCTTTAATAATATACAACATACTTTTCATTATTATTTTTTAATATGTAAAGCAGCTTTGAAACAATAACTATTTTTAAAAACGCTATACAAATAAAACTAAATGGAAATGAATTTTAAGTAGAGCAATATTATATTAATATTTATTAATGTTCCTTTGAGGCAATCAAATTATGAACGAAATCGATCTGATTTGTAGTAGCACAGTAGTTAGGGTTTTGATGCGCTGCTAAGTTGCCACTGCTGGGCCCTAAGCGAGGCCCTTTAATTTAACAAACAATTGTAAGTTGCTTTAGATAAGGATGTCTACCTTGTTTTATAGTATATGTTTAAATAATAAATGTATCAATTCTGAATAAAATCCTGCATGAAATTGATCAATAATTTTGTAAGTGCAAGTATGTTACCATAAACAGGCAATTTTCTCAAATGCATAAATCGTTGCCCAGAATGACTGTAATTGCTTTCTCTTTTAACAGATCTAATAAAGTAGCTCAAAAAATATATTTTTTACACTTTTATCTACAGATTTAAAATAGATGGGACAGGGCACGTGTCCCATAATAATTTGCTATTCTTTTTAGAATAGTTTCAAGTGTCTTGAATGTGTCTGAGCATCGAGATTCTAAGTTTCTGGAGTTTCAGTGTTAGAATTTCGTCCGATTTTTGCCTGATACAGGTTTTCAGCTTCTGAGAAGTTTATAGTTGTCTTTGCTGTTTTTTTCTTTAGTGATGTGCCAAATGTTCTATATAGGTGAAAAGTCTAGGCCGCAAACATACTATCTGAGCAGGCAGACTCTGTATTGTCTTGTAGTTTTGTTTTGATCCAGATTTAAACAATGTCCAAACTTTTTTGGAATCCGGGTTGTATAAAATGTGGTATGTGGGTTTTATTCATCCCATATATTTTCTGTTTTAAAATGAAAAAATTGGAAAGAAATTGTGTATTTGAAACAATCGTTTAAATGCTGAATGCTCAAATACATTCCCTTTTTTACTTTTTTTTAAATAAGTTTATTCTTCATTTACTTATATTTCTGACTGGATTATTGGTAAAAGACCACATATTTTCCATGCTTTTCCCCACTCAGTAATTTAAATAGCTGATCTGCAAATTTATTTCATTCTTGGGTTTAGTGAAGTGAAATGCAGCCATAAGATCCACACCCTGTTTTATTCAAAATGCACAACTGTTTCTTCTGAACTGGGCTGCATCAAAAAAAATTTATTCATCTCAACAACATTGTGCTATTAAGTAAACTTGCATTTTAGTTTTGTAAAAGCCATGTTGTTTATTATTAGCTGACTTTCGATTAATTACGACTTTTAATTTTTTTTATAATTACACTTACATCAGTAGTACTGTATGATTGTATATCATGTAAATATTTTAGCTCTTTGGTCCTCTGTAGTGTAGAGTTGGGTTTTTTTAGGTTTCTGGGGTCATTCTGTATAAAAGAAAAGTAGCTCTGGATTGGATTTAAAGGAAGAGTGACTCATGTCTGAGTCTGCAAAAATAGTTGCATGCACGCACAAGTGCTGGAGAGTATGTTACAGGTCTTTAACGCTGCTGTTTTTGTGTCTATGTAGCTGATAGACACATTTTCCACTGAGATCTCGGAGCTGAAGCAGGAGATGGTTCAAACAGCTCGAGAGCCAGACACTAAGCTCCTCCAAGGGTGAGTTCCTCTCTCCCTTTCTCTTGCTTTTTCCTGATCTGTTGCTCTGTTACACTTTCACTTCATTGACTTCTTATATATGTATTTATAGTTAAGAGCTAACAGAAGGCTGTTGACTATGTGCTGTGGATTTATTCCCAAGTGATTTATTTTAAGACCAAATGCCCCTGTTTAATACCAGGGGCATGTTTTTACAGGGATAACACATAAATGAGTTTTAGCTCTGACGGATTATTTGAATATCAGGTAAAGAAGGATATACCTTAAAAAGGTCAATACACCTGGTATGATAATGCCAATAGATTGTCATCTATTAATAACAGGTGGTGTTTAGTTAAAATGTTAAAGCTTTTTCTTTTGTTTTTTTTTATGTAATGTTGTTTGTTGGCCACTAGGTGGTGCGTTTTCCACCTTAGTTCTCTAGCATAGCTGTTGACAAAAGATTTTATGTTCTGGATGTTGTAGATTTTTAGTTCCATACTTTTAGGGATTTTTCTGCACATTGAATGATATATGATTTTAATGTCCTGTCACACAATAACAATTATATTTGTATTCCCAATATAAAAAGTGTCTGTAAACCTAGTTAAAGCTTACAGTTTTCATATGCACTACACATTTTAGTAGTTTGTATGTACAGTATTTTAGCACATAATTAAAGTAAGTAGAAAAACCATTTAAATACACAGCAATAATTTGGGTTCTGGAAAAAAGAAATACCATGTCAGATGCTCAGAAGGACGCTTGCTTGTTATATCTTAAATATAACAAGCAAAGATACTTTTAAATCTAAATAAAATAAGATATTTATATTGACCACTGTTTCATTTCACTCTCTCTGTAGTGTGGAGGGGGAAGTGAGCGGTCTGTTTCTGCAGTCATCGGTCTGCACTGGTGCAGCAGGCATCCGGGACTCTGGCTATGACTCTTTGCGCCGGCGCATGAGTGTTCTGGACAGAGTAACGCACACACACTCAGTCTGGCTTTTACTGCCTCTTAGCGATGAAGAAACAAAACGCATACTGCAGCCTCAGCCACCTGGGGTAATGAAGTGTGTGTTTGTGTGTTGTGTGCGTGTGTTTTTTATTACACTTAAATAATTCAGTTCATTAACCAGACTTCAATGCTGTTTTTTTAAAATCAATTTTATTGATTGTAATTTATTTGTGTGAAAAAGCTATCCGAACCTACATGGCTCTATGTGAAAATGTAATTTCCCCAAAGCCTTATAACTGGTTGTGCCACCTTTAGCAGCAACAACTGCAATCAAGTATTTACAATACCTGGCCATGAGTCTTTCTCATCTCTGTGGGGTAATTTTGGCCCACCCTTCTTTGCTGAATTTATTGTGGCCACATTGAAGAGTTTTTAAGCACAAAAACTTTTTAAGGTCATGCCATAACAGCGCTGTTTGATTTAAGTCTTGACTTTAACTAGATTTATCAATAGCAGCAAATCTGCCAGGTCTAGACTAGGCAAAATAGACTAGACCGTCACACTACTACCGCCAACATATTTGATTGTCGGGATGATTTTCTTTTTGTAAAATGCGGTTTTATTTTTATGTAATATGGCACAAAACATATAAAGGTTTAACATTTATTTTGTCTATGCACAGAATAGTTTTCCAAGTCTTGGTTACCATCAAAATGTTTTTGGCAAAAGTAAGACAAGCCTTTGTTCTTTTTGGTCAGTGGTGGTTTTCTACTCTACATGCCATTTTTGCCTAGTCTCTTTATTTGGTTGAGTCATGAAGACTGACATTAACTGAAGCAAGTGAGGCCTGCAGTTCTTTAAATGATTTGGGTTCTTTTGTGCCATCCTAGATGAGCCGTTGCTGTGCATTTGGGGTAATTTTTGGGGTAGACTGGCCACTCCTGGAATTTGTGGATAATGAGGCAATACATTTTCCACATAGAGATGTGTAGGTTTGGATATTTTCTTTCCCCACTACATAAATACAATCAATTAAAAACACAATTTTATGTTCACAGGTTATTGTTGATATTGAAGTCTGTTTAATGATCTGAAAAGCAAAAAAACATGCCAAAAAAATCTGTATATTACTGATCAGTAAAAATCACTAATCTAGTGACACTGCATTGCACAACCTGTCCTTAAGGACATCTTAAAATATGTCATGTATACAACATAGAGTACCACAGCACAAACATCCTGGTTCTTTGTGTATGTGTTACAGACCTTTTTGGTGAGGAGGTGCTCCAAACTTCAAAAAAAGGTGATTTCCCTGCGTATTAACACAGACAGCCCTTCAGTGATCGTGAGGGACTTCCCAGTTACAGAGAGCCAATACAGTGAGTACATTCCTTTTCTACTTCCCCCTGCCCACCATGGAAACTGGTTTTACCTGTCTATTTTTACTTTTGATTGGTCCACTATGGACCTAAACACTATAATGACTAGCTGTGAGGGTTTGTGTGCTGTCAGTGCTGTGAGATTTCTAAAAGATTTTTTTATATATCAGACAAATATTTACTAGTATTTTTTAAGATGTTTTTTTCTTCTAAACCTGTATTAATATATATGTATTGTATTAATAATCTGATCGATTATAGATCTGTTAAACTATTTATAAAACATTTTCACTAGGTACTTCAATAAGATTGACAACTGACAATTTACGCTCTTTTTTTAAAGTTACACAATAAGGATAATGACATTTTCACAATAACGTGCTGCCAGTTAGCACATCTGTTTTGCATTAAACCCAAATTTGGTTCCTTCCCTTTATTTGTCCCCTATTCCTCTAGCAATGGGAGGTACTTATGCATACGTGGATTTTCACAGTGGATCACAATCTTTCTTACTTTGCTGTGCATTACTACTGCTGGTGTTACTGGTGATAAATTCAAGTTGGATGTATGTGTGTGTGTGTTTTAGCTTTCTCCTTGGAGGGGTCAGGAATCAGCTTTGCTGATCTCTTTCGTCTGGTGGCTTTTTGCTGTGTAAGCAGGTAAGACGATCAGGAGCATATAAGGCTGAATATATTTTTTAGAAAGTGTGAGTGTGTAAACAGTTTAAGATATGATTTTATATAAACAAACGACAGCTATTCACATCAGTGCTAATGTGCTTCTTATGTTGTTTTAAGTTGTGTTGTACTAAAAGTTACGATGTACGGAAAGTTATTTTGTATTAACACCATATCTCTGGATGTTTTAGTCCTGTGTTATAATGTGTTATAAAATCACATCGGAATTCCCAGCCCTCAATTCAGATTTTTTTAGTCTTTTTTTTAATCTGGTATCTTCTGTCAATTTCTTTATCCTGGTGAGCTGCTGCATCTTTTTAGTTGTTCCTTTTTCACTGCCCAGTTATAAACAAAGATATAGTTGTACCCAACCTATTTGCATTCTTATTTCAAACAGTCTGTGCCAGCCATATAAAACTCCAAATCTAAAAAAAGAAATCTAAGTAACTGCATACCAATGTTATAGCGGTTAAGCTAAGAACCTAAATCATTGAATATGCTTCCTTGTTTTATTGTTTATCCTGCTTTGTAAGTTTACTGTACCATCTAACCCTTATTATACTCCGCTTAGCATTTTGCATGGTCTGTACCACACAGTGGACCGACACCAGGCTCTATATGTCCTTTATCCACAGTCGGAGTCCCAAGTCTCTCTTTATTTTCTCCTAAAGAGGAGAGTTTCTATAAAGTTATAAGTACTTTCTATTTCTTTTTTGTACTCCTTTTAGGCCCCTAACGCCTTTTGCCTGTGGTTCATTTTTATAGGGATGTTTTACCATTTACTCTAAAGCTTCCCGAGGTGATCTCTGCTGCAAAGACTACTACCGATCTAGAAAAAGTTGCCAAGTTAGGAATTGGTAAGCAGCCTTTATCCTTAACCTTATTTCAGCATATATGAGTGGCGCATTAAATGTTAGATAACTTTCAGTATTATTGCATAACATTTATGATTTGGTCGATAAACAGAAAATCCTAGCTGATAACCCCTCATATCTGTCTGAGAGCGACTGAATCAAGCTTAAGGTCTTTAGTCATGAAATCTGTTTGTGACTGGTTCTAAATGGGTGTTAAATGAGAGTGCTGTTGTTGTAAGGCAAAACTTAAGCTTATTGCTCTATTATTATAACCTTTGTTCGAATACACACTTTTTATTCTGCTGACCTATATGAAACCTATTTGTTAGGTTTTTTCCCCCTCTTTACTTTACATTCGATCATCATCCGGTTATACTGGTATGCATAATATATATATGTCAACTTTTTTTTTTTACAGTAACACTATTTATTAAAATACATAAGCCAAGAAATGTATTATGAAAACAGCATGGCTTCTGTTTGCATACTTCAGAACACACTTCTCATGTGGGTGATACATTTTGATGACATCACATGCTAGAACTGGTCTAAGAAAAGTTTGTTCCCCATAACTGTGGGCTGTCAGACATTATTCAAAGAAAAAGACTGCGTAATATAACAGGCTATGTAACAATACACTTGAGTTCTACCTTACATGTCACTGACAGCAATACAGAACACCAGAGTTAATGACCATCGCTTACTTGAATAAGCTACAGTTTGACTCTGTTAAATAATGTTTTGTAAAAAAAAAAAAAAAAGATCTTGTTACAAAAAACAAGGAAAGTTTTGGGAAAGACAAGAGGTACAGTGTTGTCAGAGTGAAACGTGAGAGAATCTTTTTCACTTGACATGGAAACAAAGAAGCTTTGAAATAAGAATATAAAGTACAACGCTTTTAGTTCTAACACACTGTGTGCTTGAATCATCTTAGAATAAAAACGGCTACAGCATGACATACTGTAGGCAAAAGGTTTAAACCAGGATCACTGCCAAAATGAGCCCCACCTTAGGCTGTGATGAAATTTAGTCTTTAGGTAATGCCGGTCAGGTTTCAGTCTGGCTTGCTATTCTGAGTGGGACATTTCAAGGGGAATTGAGGACACTGAAGGTAAAAACAGAGAAGTGAGAGCAGTTTGTGTAGAAAAGAAAGAAAACAAAAATGAAAGATAACCGATTTACTGACTAATCTTTTGACGGTAAGAATAAGAGAAATATAGACTGATTGCATGCGAGATACATGCACAGATAACACCCATGTGTTTCACCTCCAGAAAAAAAATAACTGATCCAAACTGTTTGACGTAAATGTGGTTTTAGGTAAAGATGAAAGCGTTTTTACTCTTATAACTATGATAAAACAATGTGTCAGCATATAAAGTAAGTGAAATTCATTTGAAGGGACAGGCTTTAGAATTAACATGTGTGACTGAGGGAGAAAGAGCAGCACTTTTGCTCCTCCCACTAACTCTCCAGCATACATGACTCATACCATTCAGTATGTGTGTGAACCGCACTCCAGTTTCCACACGCTCAGTTGGAGCTATGAGCTATAGATGTATTTAATCGAGCCCTCAGAAAAAACATAAACAAGAAGAGTTGATTCCTGTAAGTCTGTGTCTAACTCGTTTATATTCTTCTGACTGATGTGTTTGCTTCTTTTTTTAATTACTTAAATGCTTTTTTGTCTGTTTGGTCCTTCAGTTCCTTCTACACTGTGGGGCACTTATGTTTGTTTTTTCAGAAGAAAACTGTGTGTTTTGATGTGTACTGTACAACTGATTTGGTTTTTTTTACAGTAAAGGTTTAGTTTTTTAAATATCATGGTTTAGCAAGCATTTTATTTTCTTCATATTTAAATTTGAAACTTTTTATTAATTTTTTTAAATTTCTTTTTCATTTCCCTTAGAATTTTGGGACTCTAGCTTGTGTCAAAAAACAAGCAGCTCCCTTACTGGCAGGTCAGTTATCCAACAGAAAGTGAAGCAGGCCGTGCAGTGGTCATCTGAGGACTATCTACTACCTGTACCACATACTCGAACCCCATCCCAGCTGGACTGTAGTCAGTCAAACGGGGCTCTTTGCTTCATTAACCCTCTCTTTCTACAGTCACACCAATCTAAACCGCTATCTGAAGCTACTCCCACCTCAGCAGTGTCTGAACAAAATCCTGCACTTTCGCCCAGCAGCAACTTCTTTATTCAGGGCAGAAGCCATACAGGGCCGCAAAGAATCCTTCGCCAAAATAGCAAAGAACTTAACATAAACAACGGTGTAAACAAAGAAAAACTTTTGTCCCGCTCCCCCCCACCACGACCACCCCCACCCCGCACCATCTTGCGAAGAACAGCAATTATATTCAGGCAAAGGAGCATGCCTGAGACTGGCGTGAGCTGGATGAAAATGCCCCAGGAAAAAAATAGTCTGCTGGGGCGCCTGAGTAGCTCATTCAGCTCCCACTCACCTTCGTCATCGCCACCTAAAAAAATCAGCTTGCCCATTACTATGCCTTCCTGCCGTGAAAAAGGTGCTCCCAGCATACCTGATGCAGAGGGTCAGCTTTGTCATCTGGCACTGGAGGACCAGATCATCGAACGGGCAGTGTCTGAGAGCCTTGCTAAGCAGGCATTAAGGAGGGCAACTGCTGAAAGCCGAAGCCCTGCAATGGAGGGCTGCCCTATAGGGCGAGAGCGACTCAGTGACACTAGCATCTCTACCTCTTCCTCTGACTCTTTGGACTATACTCACAGCTTTACTTTGCCAGCTGCAGCCAGCCCCTCCAGAGCAGACAGCAGCCTGGAAGAGGAGGAGGAAGATGATGGTGTTGGTGTGGAGAGCGATCAAGAACTAAGCATGGAGCCACCCTTTAAGCCCAAAAAGCGGCACAGCGCTGGTACGTTTGTGCTGCCACGGGCGCTCAAAGGACATCTGCGAAAGGTCAGCGGCGTCTTTAGCTCTCTTATGACACCTGAAAAAAGAACAGTCAAACGGATTGTAGAGCAATCCCAAAACAAAAACACCTACTTCGGCTGCCTTGTGCAGGACTACCTGAGTTTTATGCAAGAGAATTGCAGCTGCCATGAATCAGGCCTTGAGTTGCTGCAGACTATTCGGCAGTTCATGACTCAAATGAAATCCTACCTGCTGCAGAGCTCCGAGCTCAACCCTCCAATTGAGTCCCTCATTCCAGAGGACCAAATTGGTAAGGAAATTTTATGCCTATTTTATCATCATAATCTGGCCAGTTTTTAAAAAAAAATTTAAATGCACATTAAACAATAATTCTAATCATTTACAAGTGCACAGTTAAATGTACAATTTTTTACATTCTGTTACATCGCTGAAGTACAGCCAGTCGAATGACCACATTTTGAGCAAAATTGTGTTGTCTGTTGGTAATATAGTATGTCACTTCTAGTTTTCATTGCATAGATTTATCACATAGAATATATTTTCTGATTTTTTTACTTAAACCTTTAGCCTTTAAAGTTTTAATCTTGGCACTGTTGTTCATGCTAGCTTAAAAGCAAGTATTTTAGACTACTAATTAAAAAGTTGTGAGTTTAAATCCCAGGACCACCATGCTGCCAATGCTGGATGCACTTAAATACTCAGTTGCTAATATCACTCTGATTAAGGGTATCAGAGGGGGGGGGTGGCCTAAGACAAGGTTTTAAAATGTTGCCGGTTTACGCTGTTTTACAGACAGTGAGCAGTTAAAGAAGAGTATACCAATATACCAATAGGGACAATATATATAAATATGCTGTTAATTAAAATAAATCATTGGTTAAAATCCACCAAGATAAAACATATTAAATCATGGGGGGTATTCTGGAAAAACATTTGTACAAGCTTAAGTTAAAATTTTGTCTAGGATTCAACTACCAACTATATTAGTTATAACAAGTTATTTACCAGCCTAATGTGCTGTCACATGCACCTGCTGTGAAGTGTTAATCCGTTTGGAATGTCTTTGTCAAGTGTTTTTAACTCCTCTTCTATAAAATGTGTGCTCGTGCAGGTTTCAACAGAACTTATTATGTTCTATTTGTATATTAGAGTTTAATACATGAGCTGTGTGGGCAAAAATTTCAACAGGCTGACAAGTATATTCATGTAAAAGCAGTCCTTTCGTTTCTATGCTGTATAAAAACCTGTTCATTATCATGTCAGAAAAAATAGAAACGGGCCAGTGTTTGGATATAGTATATTTTTCTTATTTTGCTTTAAAATTCTGTTCTAACTTGTTTTAAGTTCAGCAGAAACACTGTGTAATCCATTTCCGTTTCTCTCAGCAGACAAATATTCCAATAAATGTGTTTTTTACTCCAGATGTTTTACATACAAACTTTAAGCCAAGTGGGCCAGTATCTCCAGCCCCTGCAGTTAGCTCTCCACCAATCACTGCTAGCGCCTTTGAGGCAGCCCCTCTCACTTGTTGACTGTGACCTATTAGTCAATGTGTAGGTGGATGTAAGTCGAGAATGTAGTAAATACAGACAAAAGGACCTTGTTTTCTACTACGTTTTTTTTTTGTAAGCTGCTGTGTAGTAAAATCGTGTGTGCTCAATGATTTTTCATGTACACAACACACTCACTTTTCCCAGTATCCAAAGATAAAACTGGACTTATCAGTTGGCTTTAAGGTCTATTTATAGTTGGGAGAGATATGGTGTCCATATCTTTATTTAACCCACTTCTTGTTGATAGTTAGAGAACATTTATCTTGTTCTTGAGATGCCTCGAAAAACCCTGTTTCCTGTTGGCTGACAAGGTTTTGAGGACTTCCTAAAAATTAAAACCAAGAATAGAAACTTAATTTGGAACAAATTAAAAAACTTATTCAAGGAACTAAACTAGTATTTGTTTTTTAATTATTGTGTTGTTGTGTGGATTTCCTTCTCTTCTCGCTAGGCCTGTGGCTTGTTTTCCTGCCGTAGGACTTGGTGGTGGGGGTGGGGGTGTTGTGGCGCAAGTTTGCACGCAGTAGAAATCAGTTTTCTTGACTTAAACCGGCCTACTCTGATTCCTTCTCCTAGTCTGTCGTTTCCCCACCACTACAAGCTCTGACTTTTTTTACACCCTATCTGTCACTGTCCTTGTGCACAAGGTTGCTCTCATGTAAATATTTCGGATTTGATTTTCCTCTTCTGGTATTCCTGTCGAATAATGTTTTTTTTTAAAGAAATAATTTAATTCCTGGGGGCGGCGCAGTGGTTAGCACCGTCGCCTCACAACAAGAAGGTCCTGTGTTCTAATCCTGGGCACGGGGTCTTTCTATGCAGAGTTTGCATGTTCTCCCCATGCTTGAATTGGTTTCCTCCGGGTACTCCGGTTTCCTCCCACAGTCCACAAACATGTGCATTAGG
>JAOTQW010000032.1:9563000-9601960 GCA_026260075.1 Sisor rabdophorus | reverse complement strand
GTTGTGTGTGTGGCCCTGCGATGGACTGGCGATCTGTCCAGGGTGTACCCCCTGCGTCTCGCCAAATGTGAGGATAGGCTCCAGCAGAACCCAGTGACCCCGGAAAGTTCGGGAAGAAGATGAATGAATGAATGAATGAATGTTCAACGTTTGTCACAAAATAATCTCCGTAGTTGTTCTTGTTAGACGCTAGGTGGCGCCAGAAGAGTCAAACCCTAACTAAATTGTAGGAGTTTCCACTTAGTAGTGCTAAAAGCGACATTCATTCATCTTCTAAACCGGCTTACTCAGGGGTAGGGGTACACCCAGTATGAACAACGAACAACCTCACAGTCACTCCCACTTTCAATAGAAAGTCCTATTGCGCAACCCCACCCGCCGCCCGCTCTTTTGTATACTCAAGAACGCTTCTGTTTACTCCTTATGTATGAACACCGATCGGAAATTATAAGTTAACACCAGGAAATACGCGCGCTTGAACTATATTTACCCTCCTTTGACGTCAGCGTGCCTCATAAGCAGCAGATCCCCACCAAACCAGTCTTACACGCACTGTTGCGCTATGAGCGGAAGAAGAAGACCGGCTCGAGAAGAAGTCCAGGACAAGAAACCAGGCGCGTCTGCAGCCAAAGGTTCTCCTGGTACACGAAAAAATGGCACAGCAAAGAACGATCAAGAAAAGAAGAGAGAAAAAACAAACTCCCAATCGAGAGCCCCGTTAAAGCTCCCGGAAAGCCAGAAAAGCTGTGCCCGGAAATCTCCAAATGATGCCAACTCCTCCGTAAAAAAAAACACTTAAACCAACAAGTGGCAGGGAGAAACTGAGCCACCACAACTCAGCAAAGAGAGAAAACAGTATCGAAAAGAAGCCGAGCAAAAAAGCGCAGAGTGCCCCTGCTAAGGTGAAGAAAACGCACAAGTCGGAGTCAGACAATACTTCAAATGCCAAAGTGAGCCGTGCGATGATGCTGCGAGAAATTCCAGCGGTCTGGCCAAAGGATGCGAACACTGTCGAAGAGACCCCAACGACCTCAACAGTGAAAAGAAGCGAAACGCAAAACGCAGGAAGATGCAGCAATGTAAAAGAAGAGCAATCTAAAGTACTCCAGGCGGTTCTTGAAAAAGTAAAGATAAAACAAAATCAGAGATCTAAGACAGCCAAGTGCGTAAACGAGCTACAGAAGAAAATAACCGATTATCTGAAACAACATCTGGAATGGTGCAAAGATATCGACGTTCTAAAGTCAGGAAGCTACTATGAAAATCTTAAGGTTAGCGACTTAATGAACAACGAACACACACACACACAGATTGCATGTTACCCCCGCGCTTGCAGGCCAAAAACATGTACGTTAGGTTGATTGGTGATTCTAAATTGCCCATAGGAATGAGGGTGAGTGCGGCCCTGCGATGGACTGGCGACCTGTCCAGGGTCTACCCCTGCCTCTTGCCCTATGTGCGCTGGAATATGTTCGGGAATAAGCGTGTAAAAAGAACGAATGTACACATACATATCGTGATCCAGAAGCAAGCGCGCGTGTGTGTGTGTGTGAAAGGAGGCCAGGCCTCCCACACACTTCTGGATCCTGAATCAGTATGAATTTTAAGTGAGTGTGTGTGTGTTCACAGATCTGCGAACCTGACGAGTTTGATTTTCTGCTAACTGTTCGTGTGGAAAGGGTGGAACTTCAGCCATTTAAAGAAAATGGCGCCTTTTATAGTGTTAAAATGAAATGGCAAACGCCAAAAGATCCATTAAACAGGTTTATCAAAGAAGATAAACTCCTGGCCAGTGAAATGCTTCATGAATTCCGAGAGAAAATAAAGGAGGCTGTTACAACACTCAAGTGTAAGAATTATATGGTAGTGTCCGTGCTGCCAGTGATCAAACTGCTGCTGTACAAATGTCTGTCTGTCTGTCTGTGTCTGTCTGTAGTAGATAATGTCAGACTTGACAGAAACAAGGCTGTCCAGCTGTAACTCTGGTCATAAAGGAGAACAGCATGTCCATTTCTATTGATTTTGTTCTTGGTCTGGAAGTCCATTCAGCCTGGCCTCCTTTCACTCAGGATGGTTTCAACATAGAAGACTGGCTCAGCAAAAAAGTGAAAAACGAGCAAAAAAGAAAACCGTTTTATCTGGTGCCTAAATATAAAGGAAGAGGCAATGCAAAGCAGGATGGAGTTATGGCTAAGGGTAAGTCATGTGTTTCTGGATTAATAATCAGCGATTATAAAATAATCAGTGATGAACCAGCTTAATTTTATAAAAGCGATCTCTAAAGGTGCAAACAAAAAGCATTTTGATGGGAGACCACAGGAAAATGACCAAACAGGGTAAATTTGTAGTATATATTAATAAATAGTTACCATTTCCAAGCATCTCAAAATGTGCAACACACCAAACCCCTGAAATTATAGTTTTACTGCAACTGGACACTTCTAGACTGAAAAAGCATGTGAACATGTAAACTCATGCGAGACTCTGATTCCTGTGCTCAGTTTACTGGAGTGGAACCTTATGTGTTGTATCTTATTTAACCTGTGATTTGATGAATTTAAATGCTAACAACACTTTTGCTACCAATATGCGAGAGGAGAATAGAGATTTTTATTATTCCTTTATACTACTGGACAGTCCAAAACATTATGGACATTTACTCTATATAAACTGTTATGCGTCATTAAGTTTCCAACCACAGTATTTATAGAAATCCTCTAGCTTACCCTTCTGACCCACACTTGATCTCTAAGAAGTTAACATTACCTAAAGCTCCTTTTTTTTTAAAGATTGTAGACTAAATTTAAAAAAGTTACAATCTTTAATGTTAAACCAGAAAATAACAAGTAAACTTGGTCTTGTGAGCAGATATTTGGCAAATTTCATTTTCACACGTGGAGAAATACATCCTGAATAACCACGGCAACAGTAAAACCTGTTGTGAAAAAGAACAGAAATGCTGCAGGTAAGCAGGCATGCACACAAACACAAGTAAACAACAACCGGAACAAAATCAATAAAAACCCACAACAGGATAAACTCCTACAAGCTGCAAAAAATTCGTGATCATATTTAAATAATAAAAAAATTAATGATCGGGTTAAAAAAATATATGAATTGTGCAACACAACATGTATATGTTAAATGAACCGACAGAGCTCTAATGTCTCTTAATGTCTCCTGACTACTGGGTTTCAATTTGATGAACCAGTAAAACATTCCTAATTTGATCCTATTAGAAGTGTGAGAGGTCTGGTGAAATTAAAAATACTGCGATTAGTAAAAGTCAGGTAAAAGCAAGAATGAAATAAAATGCATGAATTACTTCGGCAAAAGAGTTTCATTGCTACAACAGAAGCACTTTTCTTTCAGCTTGCTTTATTTTTAATTCCACACTGCTGAATGCAGCCGTTCTAATCTTACCCCCGAACACCTATAATAAATGAAGATACCAAAAAATGGCAATACCAATGACAGCACAATTCAGTTCAGCGCTGCCATTTTTATACTGTTTGTCATTTGTTTCTCTTCATGCTCATGGCTGCATTTATACACAAACAGTGAACCATTACACAAAGATTATCTGAGGACATATGCTACACAACAGCATATAGTTAAAATTTGTATTTTCTATCACAAAGGATTAAAAAGTGTTTTTTATCTAATCCATAGAAAGCAGTGTCTGAAAATTCTGAAATTCTTCCTGCAACGGCTGAAGGAGAACATTGATGTTGCAAACGATCTCTGCTCGTATCATGCCAAGACCATACTGTTTCATGCCTGTGCTGCCCGAAAGCTGGACAGCGACTGGGCAGCGAGCGAGCTAAACCATTGCTTTCAGCAACTTCTAATGGACTTCGAGCAAAAGCTGAGGGCTTGCAACCTTCCCAACTTTTTCATCCCTAGCCAAAATCTGTTTGATAGCTTCAACAAAAAAACCTGCAAGCTTCTTGCAGACTACATAAAAACACAATTTGATGAGTTGACTCTGCTGAAATAAAATTAGCTTTAAAAAAGTGTAAAAAACAATCATCTACCATTATAAATCAAGCTTTATGCTGTGTTTAAACCAAACGCAAAGCAAACACATGCACTGCACTGGTGGGTGGTCCTGCATTACACTTAAATTTACTCAAGTAGATTCTTAATTCATTAAAGTTAGTTTAATCACAAAATTGTCACTTTACATTTAACAGCTGTCTTCAGATACAAATGGGTGTAATAATTAGTTTCTATTAGGTTATATATTACAAAATCACAAGTATGTAATATGTTAAATTTACTCAAAGTATTAAAACAAAACAGCTACATATTGTGTTTCCTTCTATGTGCACAGAAACAGGTTAAGATATGAGCATACAGGAATTCCAGCTACAACCCAACAACGCTGTATGATAAAGGCTATTTGGGAGCGCAAATCATTTATAATAAAACCTGCCATATATTTGTGTATTTTTACGCAATAGATTGGCACCCCTCCCCCTTCCCTGATTCAGGATTTTTTTCTCCTTTTAATCAGATTCAATGTAACTTACTACCAGAGTAGTTTTATTCAATAAATCGCAAAGTTAAAAATCACTCAAGTTATTTTAATTTGGCAATTTTTCTAACACATTAATTAGGAAAAAAAGTTGTGTTTTTAGAAATGTTTATTTAAATGTAATTTAAAGAAACATTGTTGACTTGTGAGAATATGTAACTGAAAACGCTCCTCTTTAATACAAACCAAAATTATTTGAAAAAATATTGAGCCTTGTAACAGAAACTCGATCTCTTCCTTCTGAAAACCAAAAAATACATTTAAATAAAATAGTCTGATTCAACTACTGCCTAATCTTTGAATTATTTGCAGGGCATATATATATATATATATATATCTCGACTGATTGGCTAACTGTTAACATACATCCACAATGACTATACACAATCTTTACTTACTTTTCACACCTAATAAGGTCTAAATTACTGAACAATAGGTACATAAAGTGAGGTGCATAAAGTAAGTTATTGAACTACTGCTTAATGAAAAGGATTCTTACATTTAATTAAAGGGTAAATACATTCCGGGCCCATGTATTTTTATATCCTTACTGAGATTACATATCAAAAAAATAATTAAAAATAAATAAATTCAGCTAGCCGCAAAAATTGTAATAAAATAAATTATACCTTTGTCTCACACAAAAAAAAGACACCTACAGACACGTTACCTCTTTTAGAAACGCCTAGGTGAGCTTCCTCTGAACCCATCTTTGACTTCTCTTCTTCCCCATCCGCCACCGGATTTGGTAGAAAACATCTCTCTCTCTTTCTGGCGTTTTTCATACCGATCTGCTATTATTATCAGATCCTCTGGTACCTCCTACAACAACCACAATGGCAGACATTTTAGTGACTATTTTAATCATAGACATTATCCACGATATTCTGATTATAATTCTGTGTTTACACCTGTCTGGCTCTTTCTAAGATGTGTATAAGTTCTCCTGCCATCTTCCAATCACCTCTTGTGAACAGGGTTAATGAAACCCCAGAACGACTAACAAATTGAAATAAATCTATGTTAATATATAATGGAAAATGCAGAGCACCATCTTAAGTCACTGATACAAAGGAATGTGGTTACCCTGCTCGCCCGGTTCGCCCAACTCTGTGCACATACTCCTCAATGTTTCTGGGCATGTCAAAGTTAAATACATGCGTGATATCATGGACATCCAGTCCCCTTGAGGCCAGATCAGTCGCCACCAGTATACGTACACGTCCTGCATAAAGCAGAAGAAAATAAAAACACACACACGCAGCTTGTGCAACACTTAATTTGATGTACCATTAAAAAAAAAAACCAACAACCCCAAACCCATTAATGTCTAAAACCCTGACACACACACCTAATGTACATAACTGTGATGCAAACGCAATGCAGGAGAACATGCAAACTTAAGAGATACTGAAAAACAAATTCATAAGCTCATATGTTCGATAACTCTAACCATCTTTGAAGTCCTGTAAGGCTTCTTCCCGGTCACACTGCTCTCTGTCTCCATGCAGGGACTGAACAACTATTCCACGCAGACACAGATCACTGGATAGGTCATCTGCACTTCATACCACAATCACAACAGGAACAATGCTCAGAACAAAACATGAAGGAAAGGGAGAGGGGAGATTAAGCATAGAGAAATGTTTAAAAAACAGCAGCTGAGTAAGTTCTGGAGGGCTCGTATTCTGCAGTGCTTAGCTCCAATGTGCCTTGACACACCGACCTGTGAGTTTAAAGCCCACGTAGTAAGACCTTTACTGGTTGGTTTAGGTGCGTTTGATTAGGGTTGGAGCTAGGTTTTAAAGGACAGAGTTTGCCCAACCCTGTTTAAGATTCATAGTACAGCAGTTTACACACTGAACTGAGAGTGTTGTAATTTTAACAATATAGAAGTAATACTTGTAATATACTTTTAATATCCATTCCAAAAAGTATACAAACCAAAACAGCATTGAGTATTAAGGGGATGTTGCGAAATAAAAACACTATCAGAAGCATTTTTTCAGTTACAGTTTCACTTGTAAATATTCAAATGGAAAAATGAAAATGAAAGTTAGTGTGGCAGTCTGGTATATACTCAATTATGGTGCGAATGGCTGCACAACCTATAGATGATTAAATAAATAAGTTAGCTGCATTAAAGCACCACCTGTGTGTTTTCTCACTTTTTTTATAATTAAAAGCACAAATACAGGTTACAATCAAATTTTAACTGGAAACTTACACAATCTTTTTTCCAACAAATATTAACACTTTATCCTCAGGCTCCATATTGGTAATAAAATTAAAGACGTATGCCTTCTTTTCTTCCTCTTGTACAACCAAAACCGTTTGCTGCACTGTGTCCACAGCCTAAAAGAGAGCAACAGATTAGGGAAATTTACTAGGAATCTTTCAAATAACCAGGAAATGCATAAAAACTGTATATAATTATCCTAAAATGGGTACTCATCCACACAAAAAAGGGGAAAAATCATCATGTATAATGATTTAACAGTAGATGGTAGAATTAAGCTATAAACATTCATCCATACTATGTGGTATTATTAAAATACATTTTTTTTTTAATCAAGGTAGTGTTAATTAAAAAAAAATCAGTATCAATACTGTTTTAGCTAATAAGTTTTAAAATCAGATTTTTTTTGTTTAACTTTGAGTCGACCCACCTTAAGTAGGGCAGTAACAGGTTATCAACTTACTTACTGCTAGGTCTAGGGTACCAACATACACCATCATGGGGTCTTTCAGGTATGATTTGGCCAATCGTCTTACACCTGTCGGCCAAGTAGCACTAAATTAAGAAAGATCTTTAATTAATGTGTCTTTTACAAAAGTATGTATGTATTGAACTGAATTATATTTATAAATCTAAATAGTTAGGGGAAATAAACAGAAGGGCCAGATGACTAGCCTCTGACCTAGTCATAACTGTTTGTCGGTCCGGCCGAATGTCCAGGATGATTTTCATGATTTGAGGCTCAAAGCCCATGTCCAACATTCGATCAGCCTCATCCAATACCTGTTCAACAAAAACATAGCACAACAAATGCAACTGCGTTCTACAGAATCAAAAACCTGATTTTAGCGCTGCATTATAGCAGAGACCCCCAACCCCAACCAGTACCAGTTTGTCATTTGGTATTGGGCCTGCAAAAAAAAAAATTCAAAAATCTTTTGGTGAATATATTTTAAGTCTAAACAATGTTTTATTTAAAATAATGATGGATTTTGTCCTTTACATCCATCGATAACTCCCTCGAAACATGTTCATACAACTCTGATTCAGTGTATAGTAAGCTGTATTTTTGACAATAGATTCACCTTTATTATTATATTTAGTGAATACCACAGTTTTTATTCGGTCGTATTATCATTCTATTTTGTTGTGTTTCTCCTCCACACCTGCATTATAGGATTCAAATAGCTGTCCCTCTGTCCCAAGCATGACAGCATGTATGTAATTGTGCATTACTGGTACATACCAAGTAAGTGATTGAACGGAGATTTATTAACTCATTCATTTGCAAATCATTCAGTCGTCCTGGTGTGGCAATAACTATATCAACACCGCAGGTGACTGTTTTTATTTGGGCTTTTCTGTCACCTCCTCCATAGACACAGATACTGATGACAACGAGATACATAAAAAAAGGTTAACTTTCAAAAAATAAAATAAATCAAGATTAACAGTTAGTTGGTGAAGTCAACACCAAAGTCTTTTTAAATACGTATGAAATCCAAAACTTTAAAACAAATTAATAAGCCAAATAATATTTAATTTATATACCATTCAGAAAGTATCCCTGAAAGTAACACTGCTATACCTTTTAAAGCCTTTGTAAGTGTATTTGTTACACTCTGCTTCTATCTGAAGTGCCAATTCACGAGTGGGAGTTAAAACCAACATTCCAGGGCCACTTTGCTTGTCTCTAGGCCTGACAGAACAACAGTGTCAAGGTTGTGTCATCATCATATAATATTATAGGAAGTATAATCTCGAACATCAGTGTGAAAGTCATTTAAACACAGTTCTTACTCAGGCTGCTGGTCCATGTGAATAAATCCAGGTAGAAGGTAAGCAAGGGTCTTTCCAGTGCCAGTCTGTGCAATACCAATTAAATCTAGGCCACTTAACACTACAGGCCAGCCTTGAGACTGTAGCAGATAAAAAAAAACCTTTTCAAAACATATATTCTAAACATATTTCAGTAAATATGTTGAGCTAGAAAATGAGCTATCAATTGTTTTCTCTGGAAGAGCAGTGCGTGACCTGATTTCTTTGGAAGACTTAACCACATTTTACACAGAACAGAGCTTTATTTTCTTTTGTTTTAATTGATAGTCAACAGTAACTTGCTTTTTTTTAAGAAGTCTTTTACATTTATAAACAATACCTGTATGGGGGTTGGTTTTTGAAACCCAACTTTGACTATATTTTCCATTATTTCAGGATAGTCAGCAAAAGCCTCCTCGAAAGTATATACAGGATTAGGGATTGTTCTTTTCCCGTCTTCTTTCAAATCATCCACAAAGATATTGTTGTTCTCCTTTCTGATGTAGTGATGAGTAGATTCATTTAATACCACACAAAGATAAACAACTACAGTGATAATTGTTTTTGAACAGTTTTACTATAAACTGAAGGCAGCAACTTAATACTGTGCAAACAGGTCACAATTTGCAAAACTTCAGAAATATTGTGACTATGCATTGATGAGCGATCTCTATGATGTTTAGAGTAAAAGACTGCCCTCTTCTGGCTGTTCTGCAAACCTACATATCCATATTTGCATACACACTTAATTCTTAGTTTTACTAGATTTTCTATTTATTTATTTATTGGTACCTTCATAAACAGTGTAATTGTGCAACGGTTTAAAAAAATGCAATACCTTTAACAAATACTATCACAAATATACTTCAGCAGGTATAGTACAGCAGGTTTGAAAGCTTAGTCCTTTAAAGAGATGGCTAAACTCTTTGCTATATTTACTCTATTAAACACACAGCTCGATACAGCCCTCTGCTGCGATGTCAGATATATGGCAGCATGCGTTTACACACCTCCAGTCTCTGATCTCCTCTGCACTGCGCTTAGCTACAGTTTCTGCCTCGATGTAGAAATTCTTCTTAAGTAATGGAAGATCTTAAAAAAAACAAACAAAAAAAAAACTCATGTGACGGCTCATATCAAACTAAAAGAATAATACAATAACAGAATTGTTAGTGTTACTAAAACAGCCTGTGATGAGTTAATGGATTTTTTTCTCTCTTTCATGCACAATAAAAATAAGAATATTAATTAAAACTTCATAATTTTTTCCTTGCCTGGACAGGGTTCTACATGACAACTTGGAAAAATTTGGATTTAGAGAAATGAGTATAGAATGGAAACAACCAACATGTGATGTGTTTATTCTGTACAAGTATACGCAAATTAAAACAACATACAAGATCAACAAAACTGATTCATACGGTGTTAAATTAAAAGGATTTAATGAGTCTAACAGGAAAATTTAAAGTGTTTGGGCGTGGCAAACGTGCAAGGCAAATTATTCCCGAGTTTCGGGTCTACTGCCGAAAAAGCATTTTCCCCCTTAGTTTTGAACCTTGTTTAAGGAACAACCAAATTTGAATGCCAACTAAGGTGCAGATAACATATTGTGCTTGGAAAGCGCTTAATCGTTGAAGCCCTGGAGGCTAACATAAAAATAGCTGCTTTTTTGCTGGGGGGTTTTAATAGAGCAAAAAAATAGAGCAAAAGTTGATTGGTTTAAAAACCCCACATGACCCATGGTGAGCTTGCAGAATTTTTAGATGATTTCACCATTAGTCTTCATCAAAAATATGAACATGTAGACTGAAAGTGAGACATTTAGCTGAACTGGCAAGAATTCAAATACATACAACAACTTGGTGCTGAAGCACTAATGGAACTGACCTTTCCATTTCAGAGTTTCATATTTCTCCTTGTTCTCCCTAATAGCGTTCCAATCTATAGGTACAGCAGGGGAAGCAGCTGAAACCTGCAGTGCAGATGCTGACCAGCAAGAGTCACTCCTCCTTCCTGAACTATTATTACCTGCAGAAACAACAGAAAACTGGTTATTAAAAAAGTTGTACCAGGTTATATTATGAAAATATAAAAATGCTGACATCTTTCAGGCTAAAAACACATACCACACAATCTTTCAAGTTAATATAGAAAACTTAAATCAGAGGAATCATTGCTCAGTTTCTCTTGTTCCCATCTCTATTAAATCCTATATTTACTAACCACATGCTTACTCAAAACATCAAACTGTGAAGATGTCCATTGCCTTTAAAAACGTTTTAGCATCAGAATGTAATTAAAAGTGGAACAAGAATGTATGTAAAGAGGCGGCATACGGTAACCAGTAAAAAAGGTAGCAACAGAAATTATTTTTATGGAGTTTTATGGATTTTTATGGAGCACAACTTGGTCTTGGATTTACAGTCGCTGTGCAAACAAGTGGATTTTAATTTACTCTTGTACAAAGTTTAATTTTCATATTTGCATTTTTACTTTCTACATTTAAACTCTTTAATGTCATTTCAATATTAATCTTTCATGTGGGGTAAATGGCAACAGGTGGAGCTCAGATCCCTTCGGATGGCAGAAAAAAGTTAGAGAAACTCAACATTTCTTAGATAGGAATATGGATTACATGCCACACAAGATACGGTTAAAAATGTGTGTACAGTAAAAGTACAACTCATCCTGCCTTTTTCTCACCATAGTGGAGCCCAGGCCCATTAGCTGTACCAGTTCCTATCAGCTCCTTGATCAGGTCATTGGCTTTCCGTTGAACATCACTGCTACCAAAGATCAGCACCTCACCCTCATAATCGCCACGGTTAATCTACACAAACCAGACAACAGCTGTTTTGCACAACATATAGACACGAGTATAATAACCATGACTCTCACGTCACCCTGGTCCATACTGGAAAAATGTGCAATCACTACTTTCCAATTCTAAAGTTCTTCTACACCAATGACAGCACATCAGCGCAAATT
This sequence comes from Sisor rabdophorus, assembly GCA_026260075.1. Taxonomy (NCBI): domain Eukaryota; kingdom Metazoa; phylum Chordata; class Actinopteri; order Siluriformes; family Sisoridae; genus Sisor; species Sisor rabdophorus. Next base: position 9,590,375 of record JAOTQW010000032.1, on the reverse strand, counting down.
CCGGCAACTAGCAGAGTAACAGTTGACTTTACTTTTCTCTTTTATATCTAAAGAAAAAAAAAACTGGTCCATTTCTTTTCTTCAGCGTTTCTTGGTTTATAATCTACTGAACTGGTAATGATGTATTCATTGGTAGACCCCTTAAAGCACATTGTACGTCGCTTCGAATAAGAGAGTCTGCTAATTGCTGTAAATGTAGTAAACCATTAGAGTGGTGGCCAATTTGGTCAGTGGAGAGCAAATTCTCATTAAGTTTATATAAAATAAAAAAAAGCTACTAGATTAGATATAACATACATTTGATTGTAAATTTGTGTGCGAGTAGTATAAACCCCTAATACCCAAAGTTCACATACTTTCTGTATTACAGAATCCGAGCTGTAGAAATTGGGCAGGCAAAGCGGGCAGCTGCCTGGGGAAGCCACATTCTCACGCCAACAAGTGCGGAAGCGGGAATTTTATGCCAAGGTCAAGGTTTGATGGAGGATTGTTTTAAAAATCAACACAGTGTGTGTTTTTGCACTTAAGTGATATTTCTGACTTGATCATAACTGAACTGAGAATTTCAAAAAAAGACTGGCACCCTATGTGTGCTGGGATAGGCTCCAGCAGACCACCAGGACCCCGACCTAGGAAATAAATAGGTAGAATGGATGGATGTGAACCAATGTAGGGAATTGGTCCCCCCCACCCCTCCCCTCCCCTCCCCTGTTTATATCTATTATGTCTTCAAAAACAAGGTAAACCTGATCTAGACATGTGCAGTGTGTCCTGTCCATTAGATCATTAGCTCACTATAGTGTTCCTTATGATTTCCTTACTTACTTCACAGGAAATATGGGTTCACTAGTGCATGGTGCTCATTTAGTAAATAAACTTGCCTTAATTCTCGCTCCACTCGACTCCTCCAGCTCACGGATTTTTGCTCCACCACGACCTGATCATGTGCAGAGAAACGACAAATGCGTGACATCACGCACACACAAACTAGTACTGAAATTTAACGCACCAACCAACGGGTAGTTATAAGCGTTAACAAAGCTTACCAATAATTCTGCCGATTAAAGAGTTGTTCACAGTCAGACTAAGAGGGCGAGGTGAAGTAAAACTCCCACCGCGGTTTTCTCTGCCATCGGACTCACGGCTTCTCCACATTCGCCACTGGGGACCTTCTCGATCCAATTTCCCGCCATGTTTCCCACCAAAACTAACATTATCGTTATGGTTATTTGTATACTGAGCTGTAGAAACACGTGAAAGCTTTGAACCAGTTCCAGCATTCTCCTCATATTCCTCTTCCCAATCCGACATTACAGCTTAATATTTAAGTTTGATTTGACTGAAACTAACAACACACAACAATTAGCGCGTGTCAGGTGACTATTAACATCCGCACACGTGCCACCACCGCTTCCGTTTTCCCCAATTATAAATGGTACAAGTGAGAGCGTCTTAATGAGCAAATCGATAAAGTATTATTATTATAGAAAGGATTGGTGATTATTACTAAATAAAGGCGGTTACAAGAAGAAGGTCCTGGATTCGATTCTCGGGCACAGGGTCTTTCATTGCGGAGTTTTCCCGGCGCTTGCGTGGGTTTCCTCAGGGTACTCCAGTTTTCTCCTACAGTACCAAAACACGTACATTGGGTCGATTGGTAACTCTAAATTGCCGGTAGGAACGAATGTGATTGTGTGGTTGTTCGTCTGTATGTGACACTGCGATGGACTGCCTCTAGCCCTAGGTGAGCCGGGATATCCAGCAGACCCCCGTGACCGCCAGTTAGGAAATAAGCGGGTACAGAAGATGAAGGAATGAATTTTTAAATAATAAACAAATAAGGTGTTTGAAATCGCATGTGTTTTTGATTCTCAGGTGACCACAAACTTTTGGCACTAGAGAGTATTTTTTTAGAATTTTTATTTTTGAACTTAAAAACTACAACAATCATTCATCTTCTATACCATCTTATTCCAAAAACTTTCCGGGGTCACGGGGGTCTGCTGGAGCCTATCCCAGCGTGCATAGGGCAATCCATCGCAGGGCCACAAACACACACACATTCACTTTTTTGGGCCTGTTTGGAATCACCAATCAACCTAATGCACATGTTTTTGGACTGTGGGAGGGAACCGGAGTACCAGAAGGAAACCCACGCAAGTGGGGGGGAAACATGCAAACTCCGCACAGAAAGACCCCGAACCCGGGATTCGAACCCTTCTTGTCGTAAGGCGACCGTGCTAACCACTACGCCACCGTGCCGCCCTAAAACTACAACATGATAATTATTATTTTTTTTTTTTAAACAGTGATACAACAGCTCTCTATAAGTTCAAGTCATTTCTTTATTGAAGTATGATAAAGTTAATTTTTGCACTTTTCTTTAAACGCAGAGCTTCAACTCGGTTATGTGCACAGTTAAAAATAAATTAATCAGCATGACAGAATGGTAACATTATCAAGCATGTATATTAAGGCCAGTTTTGTGTAATAAATTACTGAATTAGTGGCAAAACAAAATAACAATATAAAATGACAAAAGGCTTAGTACACAATCAGACAGATGTATAATTATTTTCATTTAAACTCTTAACAATTTTCCAACGAAAAAATATAAAGAGAATAAAAGCATGTGACATTATAAATCTATGCAAAAAGGCACCACTAAGCACTTATTTTAAAAAAAACTAACCTTTTGTGTTAATTATTAATATACTTATTTCTGCTTAAACTTAAAGATGTGAATGCTATAGTCAATGGAACACGAATCAACATCCAAAGTCTTGTACCTCTATGTCCATACCTCAGGATTACAAATATGAATTATGTAAAAACCTTTCATCACATTTGCAGGTTTCTTTTAATGCTTTATACGATTGTGCTTTCAGCTGTTGTAAGCTACAGTGCCCAGATCATCCTCAGTGTGTAGAGGCTTTGCACAGCGCCAAAATGCGCTTAACACAAGAAGCTTGTCTTACATACACAGACACTGACATCATATATGTTACATTCTTATTAAATTGATAGTAATAACCAGCTAAGTGAAGAATTTTAAGCAGCATTTTAGCTTAACTTTAAGACTGCTGTGAGCTACAGAAACAAAAAACGAAATATAAATGCAAGATAAATTATGTAAGATGTAAGGCTAAACAATAAAAGCACACAAAATTGAAAGAAATCAGTGTTGAGATCGATGCAGGTTTCTAAGCATTCACACAACCAAAAAGAAACACTGGTTATTTGGCAATTTAAAAAAAATTATCCATAGCCACAAATATGTAGGGCACTTATGTTTGATTTAGTTTTCTGGTAACAGATTTGACTCAAGTAAGACATAGACTTCTAAATAAAGCATGAATTAAAGAAAACATATGAATTCTAAGACAGAGCAGGCCATTGAAATCCATAATGCATAAATACTCTCAATCCAATGTGTGGTTGCATTTTAGACATGCAAGTGCACATGCAAGCCCGAGGTCAGAGCTCATTCAGTACTATAACCCTTCGTGTCACCTATTAATACTTAGTACTTTCTACTTCATAAAAATTCCTATCAGGACAATATTATCCATGCAATGACATTTAAGAACTGAAATTTATGAAGAACATCACACATTTTTAATTAACTGATGCAGAAAGGCAAGAAGTGAAGCTGCCACCATCTTTCCTTTGGAAAAAGTAAATAAGTGATGACAGGGTGTGTCCAATCTCTACACCGAGGCTGCTGTGTGTGTTAGTATTACTTTATAATGACATGCCTTGTCTGGCTCTGAGTTGGTCCACCAGCTACTGTTTGTAGAAGCTCAGTAAAAGAAGCTGGTGTCTGTGATCTGCTAAGAGAGCAGGCTGAAGTTCCCCTTGCTGGTTGCCAGCCCTTGGTCATTAATGAAGAGTTCGGTTTCTCCCCAGTCCGTCAGCATCACCCTGTCATTGGACTCATTGTTGCTGCTGCCGCTACTGCGAGCAGAAAGGTTGGGGTGGCACTCTGTGCTTGATGACAGCATGAGGTTCTGGGCAGAAAGTGATTTTCCTAACACCCTGTTATCCTGCAGTGAATTTACTGCTGTTGAAGATGTGAAGCTCAGTGAATTCATTTCGAGACTTAAATGTCTCCTCCAGGAGCCCTCCTCCTTGGGGCTCCGCTCAGGCCCGCTTCTGAGCTGTACTGTGCTCTCCAAACATTTGGTCTCTATGTCTGAAACAGCTGCAGTTTGGGTGTTAAGCAGACAAGCATTGGGATTGCTTTCTTGCAGTGTCTCTGAGATCACGCTGGAAGGCCTGCTTGGAGTCAGGGCAGCCACAGTGGGCAGCTGGAGTGTGTGTCTGTTGGGTGAGGTCATAGGCAGAGGTCTGGTCAGCTCAGGTAGATTCGAATGAGCTCTGGAAAGATTGTTGGGAGTCAGGATGGGAGGAGGGGAGGCTGGGTACACACTGTCTGGGCTAGATGGTGGATTCTGAAGCAGTGGAGATGGAGAAAAAGAGGAGGTGGAGGATGTTGGAAAGCCACTGCCCATGTTAAGCTCACTGGGTGCCAGGACGAACTGAAGGCCACAGGGTAGGTTATCGCTTATTGAGCGGGAAATCCCACTTCGGCTCAGCTGGGAGGAGGAGATTTCTTTGTTTGGAATAGAGCTGTGGTAATCTGAGGTCTGCTCAAGCTCAAACAGAGGAAGAGCTGATAGGCCCAGTACTGAGGAAGATCCTTTCTGAAGAACTTGACGGTAGATATCCAACAAGGAGTCCAACTTCGACTCTATTGACTGCACCTGCATCAGTTACAATATTATTAGAGAATAAATAATTGTAATCAATTAATTTAATAATTTTTTTGTCACCCTGCTGTGAAAATAAAGTGAGCTATGTCCAAATCTGCCTGAAAATTTACATTATGGGGGGGGGGGGGGCATTTTTACACCACCTGAAATTATGGTGAATCATTGAGATGAATAATTTTGGGTTAAAAACAATACAGATGATTGATTTGGATTATTACCTGACCCTCTTGTATAGGGCATCAAATACTTATGAACCTTACCTGTCTCTCCACCTTACACACACGGCCCAGCATGCTCATGTCATGCTCCAAGGACTCGCCCTCAGGAAGGATCCTGTCTCTTATTTTTCTGTCTAGAGGTATCTGCCCTTTTCCCAATATCTGGTCCACCCTGTGACACATAAACACTAAATGAGTACATAAAGATAAAACGGGCATCTTCAATCCCCCGTTAACCAGAAAACGGCACAGCACAGGATAAAATCTGATTCCAGTTAGTGAAGAAGAAAAGTTGTTAAGCTATATTCTTGGTATACATTACCAAGAGAGGAATTACATAAGAACCAGAATATACAGGGTTTAAAATGCAGTATATTTTAAGATTAACATGGTAATTATTTCAAAAGATTTTTTTGATGGCACTCCATGAATGAATTACAGGAAATCAATGAATGTAAGACTTATATTTTGCTATTATCACATAGGGATATTATGCATACTATGTCATAATAGCAAAATAAGCAAACATAAAATACGATTATGTTAAGTATTAGGTGACAAATGTGTATGAATTTGAAAACATCAATAAAAGTCACATGAGACATTTGTTATATAGAGTTTAGAAAACAGTGTAAACAAATCTTAAGTCACATGGGTGTCCAATGCTGAAGCTGATCCTGTTTACCCAGGTAACAACACGTTCAATAGCTTAGCCTCAGCCTTAGACCCATGAGAATGTTAATTCAGGTAAATATTTTCCCACATTTCAGACCCCCTGTGTTAAGTAGTATAAGTAACAGCGGCTAGTACGAATCTAACCCTGAGCTGGTGTGTTTCTTCTTGGTTTGACTGTAATACAAGTGTAGAGTAGGAGAGGACAGGTTCCTGGCTTTGCTGTTGAGGCTCTGCTGTGGAAACAGGCCTGTGTCAAGTCTGTGTGTAAAAGAGAAGTGGTTTTAATATGTTGTTATCGTTTAAGATTAGACTAGAGGAGTTACTAATGAGCTAATGAGTTACTAGGATAAACTAGGGCAACAAACTACTACTACAGAAGAACAGCATATCTAGATTGCATGCACTAGATGCAAATCACTGTAAGCCTGACAAAATATTGCTTCTGATATAATCTTTAAAATTTACAGTACTTGTTAGAAAAAGATGTCTGAAATGGTTACTTTAGCAGTGCCACTGAAGAGGACATGTGGTTTTATAGAGAGACGCTTATCCCTAAATAAAGACTTAAAAAAAATATAGAGTAAGAGTTTTTAATGCATTACCACTCATGTTTAATTTACTAAACAATTTTTCCACTCAAAGAAAAAAGACCAGGTTAAAAAAGGGAACAGCTATAACATCAGGTAAAAAGTCCTTTGAAAAAACAGAAAACTCATTGGCTTCATTGTCTGGCAGCATTACTACTTGAATATTTCTGCCATTTACATTACTGTGCAAAAGTTCAAGGCAGGTGTGAAAATTGCTGAAAAATTACATGGAATACTAACATAAGAGATCCAATATCCAATATCCAATATCAATATCCAATCCAATCCAATCCAATTAAATCAATATTTTGTGCAAGGAACTATTGTCTATAAAGCAGCATCAATTTTTCTAGGCAAACTTGCACACAGTTTTTGAAAGAAACGTGAGAGGATAAAGGATTAGTATTTGTCTGGGGCAGTTGAGGTTCAAGAGGATCAGAGATTTCAAGCCCCACTACTGCTAAGCTGTCACCGTGGACTCTTGAGCAAGGGTCCCAAAACTCTTTGCTCCAGGTTTGCCATATTATAGCTGACTTTGTGCTCTGTCCCCAACTTTGTGACCAAAAATTTTTCTGAGCACTGAGAACACTGTTAATCCTAAGCAAAACTATTTGCTAGCAACTATTTGCAAAAATACAGCTCCAAGCGTACAAGAAAACTTTACTTTGGCAAACACACAAATAGCACTGATTATTAGCTACTGCCTTTTTTTGTTCAATTGGTTAGTAACTGACTGAGCAAACTTACATTGTGTGCAGATGTACGAATTAAAGCCAAAGGTTGGTCACAATAGATAGTTATTGATTTATTGATTTATTTCTTATTGTTTACTCACTTTGCAGTCTGCTAAATTGTTTCTTATTTACAACACATTTACCAAAAACTTTGCACAAAACACTATATATAATTATAAAAGATTAATGATAACAATACAGAACAAGCTATTATGACTCACACAGAACAGAGATGTTACATAAGGATTAAAAAGAAGGATAGAATAGAAAATAAACAAAAGCAAAGGCAGGATTTGTTAGACAGAGTCAACAACTTAAGGTAGTGTGTCTGTGAACACATAATGCGCAACATCTAACTTCAAATTGGCAATTAAGAAATAATAATATGGAATAACATATTTAAAAGGGATTACTATAAATAGCATTTGGGCATTTACTATTAATAAACCAGACACATGGCCCAAGCATGTGACTCATGTCTGTGCATTTTAGGTCAGGTAATGTTAGTGAAGGGGACTGTGGGTCAGCTGACCCTGGGGCTGAGTGCTTCCTTGTGGCTTGGCTGTAATACGAGTGCAGGGAGGGAGAGGAAAACGTCTTGGCTTTGCTGCTTAGGGTATGTGTTGGACCCACAATTGTATCCAACCTGAATAGGAAAGCGCAAACACACATTCATGGTCTCATGACAACACAAGCATAAAAAAGCCTTATTTGGGCAGGTGGGAACGGAAAGAAGTAAGTGGAGAAGTAAAATTTAATGTAATTTTTATACACAATGCCAATTTTTCAAGACTCTTGTTTGAGAGTATAGAAAGGTTAGGCTGGGCTAACCTGGTCTGAAGGCTCTTGATGCGACACAGCATGTCTAAGTGCCCGGCAGAGTACTGTTCAATCACGTCTTTCACATCATATGGCCGCAGAGTCTCCTTGAATTTCTTTTTGGCCACATGAAACCTCATTATTCTGACAGAAATAAATGAAAAAAGTCTTATCACATGGGCTATTACAGCTAAAAGTCAAACATGTATTTTTCCAAATAACAAGTTCTATTTGATTACATGCACAAAACCCTGTGTTCATTCGTCCATTCATTCATTAGCCTATCCCAGTGTACATATCTCAGTGCGCAAAAGACAGGGGTACACCCTGAACAGGTTGCTAGTTCATCGCAGGGCCACACAGTGATAATCGACTACACACACACACACACACACACTTACACTCACTCCTATAGGCAATTTAGAATCACCAATCAACCTAATGGACATGTTTTTGCACTGTGGGAGGAAATCAAAGTACACGGAGTAAGACCAAGCAAGCGCAGGGAGAACATGCAAATTCCGCACAGAAAGATCCCTTGCCCAGGAATTGAACCCAGGACATTCTTGTTGTGAGGCAACCGTGGTAGCAACTATGCCACCGTGCCTCTCTTGTTCATTTATTTTAATCAAATAAAATTCAGTTTAGAAAAGAGGTCTGAAAATTGGACATAAAAAATTGCAAATACTTTGCACAGATAATTAAGTTGATATTTAATACACACATTAGTTGTTAGTAAGTATTTTACAGTATATTTCTGCACTGCCTGGCTTACAACTGAAAGAATTTAATATGCTGCAGTGCTCATTTCTTGTCACTAGTGGGCCATCATGAGCTACCGAATGTGTAAAACCAGTGGAAAAAAATATAGCTTTTAACCCTGTTTCAGTACATAAATGTTCTCACAGGTATTATCCAAGGCTCTGGTGGTGATGCAAAACATAAGTGTCATTCCACAGGGCTAAGGTGGAAGTAAAATATTGACTTAGTGCTGGATGAATCTCAGTATCATTGCTTTTTAAATGATACTTTGACTGCCTGCCACGTATACTCTTTTATATATGTCAGCTGAGCCAGTGTGTAAGCAGAAGGTGCTGCGAGTGTGCCTATCTGACACCTTGGGAAAGCAAAGAAAGAAATCTCAACCATTGTACCCACAAAAGACCCATTTAAACCAACTTTGTCAAGCAAATAATCAAAATACAAACCTAAGAAAGTTAACTATATTCTAAAATCAGACATATTTTGTAACTCAAAATGTGACGCATGTAAAACTCAAGGGTGCAATTAACAAATATTAACATACCCTTTCACATCAATTGGTTAAAAGTCACTATCCGTTTCTAAAAAAAATAATATAGGCCATTAGGCCAAGGGTTCAATTTCTGGGTCTTTTTGTGCGAACTCCTTACTCTCGACAAGGGGACACCCGTGGCAGGTCACAGGGTCACATACACAGACACACACACGTGCACACACACACACACACACACTCACACACATACACTCATGCCTATAGGCGTTTTTGTATTACCAATCAACCTAACAAACATGTTTTGTAAACCCACAACAAGTAAACCTACACAAGCATGGGGAGGATAAAAAAATGTTACATACTAGTTAGATTTTTTTTATTCTTTGCCATTCATATGACATTATTAAATCTTATGCTTGAGCACAAAAATTATTAGGCACATAAATCAGGCTCTGTACAGATCTTATGAAATCTCATTTATATATATTATTTATATATTATATATTGTTGGAAAAGCTTGTAAAAAACCCTGTATGCTACAAAAGCTCTATATATTGTCTTCTACATAATTACATAACTATTCTTTTAATAATGTTCTTACCTGACAGCTCTAATAACTGTCTTTAGAGGAGCAGATAGATCTTCCACAGTGACATCACAGTGACAGCCTTTCTCATCAAAACATTCCTCTCCTCCCAAACTGTCAGCTAAGAGTTAGAGACGAAAAGTAGATAAATGTTTGCAGACTTATAATAGAACTAGAAGTATGACTGGAGCAAAAGCATCATGTGCAGAATGTTGACACAAAATTACAGTCAGGAATTCATCCATTCATTTATCATTCATTCATTCACATAGGGCTAGAGGCAGGGGTACACACTGGATTATTAACTTCAAATGTTGACTAGTGTAGTATGTCTTCAAGACTGGTTTAAAAATTATACTAATCATGTTACAGTATAGAGGCTGCACGGTGGTGAAGTGGTTACATTTTCTTCCCGTGCTTGTATGGGTTTTCTCCGGTTTTCTTTCAAAGTCCAAAAGCATGTACATTAGATGATTGGTGATTCTACATTGCCCATAGGAGTTTGTGTGTGTGTTTTTTTGTTTATTTGTGGCCCTGCGATGGACTGGCGACCTGTCCAGCGTGTACCGCTACCCCTTGCCCTATGTGCGCTGGGACAGGCTCCCTGTTACACCGAGCTAAGGAATAAGCAGGTTAGAAGATGAATGAATGAATGAATGACTGAATGTTATAGTATAGATCAATGTATAATTAACTTTCAAGATTTTGCCAAATGTTTATTGCAGAGATTTGAAAAGGAGGGCCTATTTCAGTGTCTATGCTGAGATTATAAATTAAGGTAATTACATGTTCTGTACACTTCAAATATTTTTATCCTAATTACGATGAAGTGTTTAGCGAATTTATTTAGTCACTAAGCAAAAGTTAAATGTTGTCATGTCTTTGATTTAGTTTTATCGTGAGTGTTTTATATGAATATTTAAGTAGAAATCTGAAATAATTGTACACACATATACATACAGATCTTTTACACTTACTTACCCTCGGGCATGGTTCGTGACTGACTCTTGAGCCTGAGCGAGGGTCGGAAACGTGTTCGATCGTTAAAACTCCAGCTCTTTTGTACCTTGGCTGGGCTGTTTCCCTCTATGGCTACTTCAGTCACAGGAGAGCGCCTGTCATTTAGCGATGTCTGTCTGCTCTTAATGCTCTGACCACGAGGACTGGCCATACGCACACGTTCCTTAAAACTCAGCTTCTGACTACATGAGTGAAAGTAGCAGTTGAGTAGCAGCACAGAGAGTAAAAAAAAGGAATGTAAATAGAATTGTGATGAGAGAGAAAAAAGAAAGCAACAAATAAATGACTAACAATTAGAAATATTATTTTAGCCTAATGATATACAACTACGTACATAAATATTCATCCAATGAACGTTTTTACATTTTGCTATCCTTTTTTTTTTAACTTTTTTACTATTTATTTTAGCAATTTTAGCACAACAAAGATAATTGTATACTCTGGATTTGGGCTGCTAATGACATCCCCTTAATATTCAATCATCTCCCATGCCCACTTGTTTTCTAACTCAGGATCAGGGTCTGCTGAAGCCTTTCCCAGAGCACACCCCGGACAGGTCGTCAGTCCATTGCAGAGCCACAAATAGACAAACAACCACGTGCAATCCCTCACTCCTATGGGCAATTTTGAGTTACCAATCAACCTACTGTTTAAATGAGTAAAGTACGGGAAGAACATGTAACCGCTGCAAAGAAAGACATAAGGTGACCTCAACATACTTTACTAAAATAAAAACTAAAGTGTTCTCAGGGTCTTCAAATGTAGTGTTTTGTGCCAAAAGGTATCTTTTGTTTTGATGAGATAAAAACAGACTTTTCCCATAATTGCTGTCTTCACTATTGGAATACAATTACTGAAATATTTCATGAAGCAGCTTATATAGTGTCCTACTAACTAAATATTATAAATAATATTAAAAAATGTATAGATTAAAGGCCTGATTGTATTATAATTGCAGTATAGTCCATTTTATTTACAGGTGAAATAACAAAATATAGAAAAGTTCAAAGGATTTATTTATTTACTTATACATCATTATTTTACTGCATGAATTTATTTAATATATTATTATCATCAATGCTTTATCTGACTGAATTTCTCTGTACTTGAACTAGGCCCTTTTATTATTGCCCAAACAACATGATAGAATAAAATGCTTTTAGCAGACTGACATGCAATGCATTGAGCATTCGAAAACAGGCAGTGTCTTCAGGCTAATCATTCATGATTATTGAATGTAGGGATGTTATAAAACAAAGCAAACGATGATATCAGTAAAAAAGGAAAAGAAAATGCCTTCCTTTCTATAAAAGAACTAAAAAGATGCTGATGATGCTTTGAAATGAGTCATTTGAAAGCATTTGACAAGTTGGAGTGGCTTGACCCAAGTGCTGAGATATGAAATTAATTCATTAATTTATTCATTTATCTTCTATCCCTGCTTATTCCCTAACTCATCTTCACAGGGGTCTGCTGAAGCCTATCACAGTGCACATAGAGCGAAAGGCAAGAGTACAGCATAGACAGGTCGCCAGTCCTTGCAGGGCCACAAACACACACAGACTCACTCCGAGGGGGAATTTAGAATCAACAATCAACCTAATGTACATGTTTTTGGACTGTCCCTCTCAGCGCCACTCATAGATGAACATACTTACACTCATTCCTATGGGCAATGTAGTATCACCAATCAACTTAATGGAAATGTTTTTGGACTGTGGAAGGAAACCGGAGTACCCGGACTAAATCCACACAAGCTCGGGAAGATCAAGCAAACTCTGCACAGACAGCCCTGTGCTCGGGTATCAAACCTAGGCGCTTCTTACTGTGAAGCTACTAAACCTCTGGACCACCCCGATATAGAAGTTAAAAAGAAATAAAGTAAAAACTAAAAATCACACACATTTAACATGCAATTTTTTAAATGATGCAATTACAAATCACTTCATTTTATAAAAAAACATTCACAACTTAATAAAAATTATGATAATAAAATTATAAGATCTAAAACCCACACACAACTACTTTTAATAGATGGCATTAGAGATTAGATAAGAAATGAAATAGATGAAAATATAAAACAGATCAAGTCATGCATGGTACAGTCGGCCATTAACAAGCGCAAAATAAGTCATAGTCCTTAATTTGGTGTGTGAGTCATTCCATGTCCCAAATTTATGCAGTGGGGTATTGGGGGTGAACTATTATGAGCTCTTCGGGTTAAAGGTAGTAGGCAGAAGAGTTAACCCCTTGTATTTGCCCCTAAGTGAGATCACATTAAGAAGATAAAAGGTACATTTGGAATATGAGTCACCATCCATGCACCAGCCGTTAGTCAGCATTTTCATTGGCTGTCATGTGGCCAAAGCAGAGGGGGGATGCTAGATACCTATAATTCCTTGTCGTATATTTCCTGAAGAGCTTCTGTCTATTACTATGACCCTTACTTGGGAGCGTGGGAAACAGATGGGTATGGATTAGTTACAATGTTAAGAGAAAGTTTTTTTTCAGTGGATCAAACCAGTGTGCGGTGTAGGGGGGAAAACACAAACACTTGGTTGTACAGTAAAAAAAGCCAATCATTTCTGGCTTTATTAATCTTGACTTTTCAAAAAGCTTTTAAAGGCACAATGGGTGGCAAACATGCATGGGTATATTAATCCCTTAAATACACATTAAACACACACATTAAAGCCCACCTTAAGATCCGTAAATATAAAAGCCAGTTGTGACAGTTTGTTAGTCATTTAAAGAGGCATTGTAACATACAGAACAACCGCTTGTTACTTAAGCTAGTAAAACACTTCACACTACCAAAATCCTACATTTTTTTTATTGAAGAAGTTCACAGCTTAGTTATATTTACAGCTCAGCTTTTTGCTGTGTGTGTTTACAGTTAAGTCAAGCATTTGCAGAAACATATTTGCCACCCACAGCGGGCACTATAAAGTAGTGTCTATGCTGCAGTTCTTGCTTTGAATATAAATCACACACTCGAAATGTAATTAAATCTAATTAAAAGCAGTATAGTTCAAATGGAGGGAAAGGCTTTGCATTTTACCATTACTGCAAAAGCACCAGCAATGAGCTGAGCTAAAATTACCAGGAAATTAAAAGAGCAAGAAAATGCATATAAGCAGTAAATCTTGCTGGTAATAAAACTTGTAAAACTACATAAATTGTCTCTGCCTTTGTAAATGTTCCTTACTGTGTATATACAATAACAAACCTGAAATCACAAGACCTTCGGCTTTTTCACACAAAAAAATGCAAAGATAAATTCCATCATTAACACAAATAATTACTGAATGTAAATAGCGAATCTTAGTGCTACCAACCAATGTTTCACAAACATACACAAAAATCTAAAATTATAAAGTTACATGCAAACATCACTTAACTTGTATTGGCCTACAATCAATTGACCCTGCTGTGTTTTCTAAAGAGGTGAAACTTGCATTTACCATACATTCACATTTGTAGCCTTTGGCAGATGATTTTATCCAGAGTAAATTACATTTGTATTCATTTTTAATAACTATAGAATATTATAAATATATTTATAAATTGAGAAATTGGGGCTTAAGGGCTTTGTTCAGTGGGAACTGGTGACACTGGGAATAAAAACTACCAGTCTACCACTTTCCCACCTCCCTGGTCTGCTCTTTTCAATCCGATTAGTTGAAAATGATTGATTACATTTTCCATATCATTACTAAATTTTATGTAAACACCAATCATATCTTAACCGAGAGCTTTATTATTTACTAGAACATTCAGTCCTTTTTTAGATAAAACATAAAATGATGACATGATAAAACATTATTTTTTCCATAGTTGCAAACACACCAGTAAATAAAGGCACAAGACATACAGTATAAGAATAACAAACCTTGTGGTGGATTCGCCCTGGTCTTTCCTTCAGGTGTTAGTTAGCAACAGAGAGGAGAAAAGGGGCAGGAGATTAATTTTTTACATGAAAAACAGGAACAAAAAAAGAAGTCTAATATGAAAGAAAAAAATTACATTGAAATATACTGAGTCTTTCATATATCGAATAAAACATCAGTATATTTCTCACTGTGTTAACACAATGCAATATGTTGAGATACAAACACATATGCACATGCACTAAAAGTCAGAGCAAAAATCTGCACAGTAAAAAGGAAAAAAACCCCAAACAAACAGGAAAACTAAAAATAGAAGATAGCATAAACATGCACCATTCAGACCTGCAAGCAATCGGCAACGCACAATCAAGCTGTCTAGCAAGGCCCCTGAAGGACAATTAAGCTTTAAATAGACAGAAACTGTCAATAATTACTTTAAGGATATATAAGCTTCCCTCTAGTTTCCCTTCTAGGCTCCTGACGTCTATATTTTACACTACTAACCTATTTAATCAGAAAAGCCAATGTTCCATAATGTTTATTCAGCAGAAAGCTTAAGTGTCTATAGCTTAAAGTTTTACATGAATGCAATGTTGTTTTGTAGTTTGGAGACTACACGCTTTTTAAAGCTATAATTCAAGCATTATATGCAAAAAGGAACAAAAAGAAAAAAAAAGTTAAGCTTATAGACACAGACTTGTTTGCAATGATATAGAGGGAAGAATGAAGGCCAAAGGAGCACAGACACCAATGGTAACACCCAGCTGCCAGAGTTGTACCTACTTTGTAGGGCTGCAGGTATGCAATGCCTTCAAATGAGGCTTCCAGGTAGCAATGGAAACCGAGTTCTCATCAGCCGCATAACTACGCCAAACACACTACGTGCAGAGTATACAAAAAGGAAAACAGGAAGGGAAAATGGAATCGAAAAGAAATGTCACAAGGCCAGGAAAAAGCGGAAGTTGGAAAAAATAATAAAAATTAAAAATAAATAAATAAATCAAAAGCAGATTAGTAAAAACCAGTTCAGGTCAGAGTTTTCTCATCAGTTTTCCTGCATTAATACATGCCTTTGAGGAGGGAGAACACTTTTATAGTATCGCCACGTGCCACTCAGGTATGTTCTGGAGCGGTCTGTGGAGTACAGTCTCCACGCAGCCTGGTGCAGGAAACACATACACAAGGACAAACACATGGACATGGGTGCAGAGAGACATCAGCTTGGTGAGGGTAAAGCCAGGAAAACAAGCATTTTTACAGAAGGTTAAGACATTTGTTCAGTGAATGGTTCTTATGACTTTCTACTAAGCTTTACATTAAAGTTTTAAAAGTCTATATGCATTAAAAAGAGTCACTGAAAAATGTCTTAGTTGCATGATGGGATGCACATCACATTACAACAGTTAGAGTGTAGGAAAGGAAGGAGAAAATAAAGGTGGAAGAACAGTGTCTTATAAA
This sequence comes from Sisor rabdophorus, assembly GCA_026260075.1. NCBI lineage: Eukaryota > Metazoa > Chordata > Actinopteri > Siluriformes > Sisoridae > Sisor > Sisor rabdophorus. Next base: position 9,574,358 of record JAOTQW010000032.1, on the reverse strand, counting down.
GATAAACATATGTAAAACACAAACAAGCACATCACTGGGATCAAAGCACAAAAGCAGTTCAGCGAGGCAATGTATATAATTTGTGGTTTGTGTCTTTATTAATAAAAAAACAAAAAAACTTAATATTCTAAAAGAAAAAATAATAAGTAAGTTGAAGACATTGCACTGTAGCATTTAATGACACAAAGGGAGCTTAATGAAAAGAGCAGGCATATAAGCGGGTGGAGAGGAATCACAGATTGATGAAGGCATTATCAACTAAAAGGCTTTTAACAGCATCATTGTAATATAAAACAATGCTGAAGAAAGAACGATTTAGGCAATGTGTGGCAATATAAACGCCACAATAAATAAATATTGCAGAGAATACGTTTAATTCAAAGAGATGATCAAAAAAGATGGGAAAACTGGAAGTAAATGACACTAACCACAAAGTTCATGTTTTAAAGTATAAAGGAAAAACAGACTAAAATAAGTTTGACATGGTACCACATACATATTTATCCACACACATAATTTTAGATTTTATACTTCTAAATATGTTGAAAAAGTATTGGTTCTTTAAAAAAAGATTTAATATTCCGCTATATTTGATATAGCAGAAACAAAAATATTTTGTCTTCAAAAATGAAATTGGATATAAACAATATTTAGACTCTACATTAAGAATATCTGTAAAAGTTTCATAAAACATTTCAGATAGATCTGAAGCCAGTGTCTGTATAAAAGTTGCTGCTGGGTTGATTTCACAAAATAAACAGCAATCATGCTGATGATAAAGGAGCATTGGAAAGTTTTCAGGGATAGTATTATTACCCAACTTCCGCATGGTAAAAAGCCACAAAATCATAGCAATGCCTTTAAATTTTACTGTCAGTAAAATGTTTTTGCAACTAGGTAATCATCTCTAGACATGATCTAGGTGTGGCATACATATACATCCACCTAGGTAAGTATTTCGACAGAAGCAAATATACAAAACAATTCTATAGAGCTGGGAGTGTGTTCGAGCTCGGGCTGTCGATGTGAAGAAGGCTGGTTTAGTCAACCAAAAAGCATGTTTGTTTATATATATATAAACATGAATATAGTACATAATCAAAAGTCATGTGTGATAAAGTATATATGCATTAAACGTATATTAGGTAGGACTGTATAGGTTACTAAATCAGTATGTTAATAGTTAAACAAAAGTCTAAAGCAAGAGAAATGACCTCTATAAACCGTGCTTAGGTTGGCCTTTTTGCTATTGTACTATATGTCTGGAGGATAAAATGCATAAAATGTTGCTCGATTTTGCAACAGTGCAATTTCTTTGTTTCTTTGGAGACAGTGTTAATTATTACTTTACAAAATAAGGATGGCTTAGTCCATTAGGAAGAAGTATTATACTTCAGGAAGCACTCATACAGAATTCCTTCAGTGGAAACCCATAATAAATAGTCACTAGTGTTTCCTTTGGACAGAGACCGTAATGGTCTAAAGTGAAACAAACGTCTGCCTTATTGTTCATTTTCTCATGCCTTAGACATCTGTAGATCTGTAGAATGTGGACATACATGTATATTAACAATTTAAACTTAGAGTTTAAAGGGAAAAATGTAATTTAATAGTAACCTTAACTTGTAATCATAGTAAAATAAATGCCAGCATGTAATACAGAAGCTGTCTTGTATTGTATTCTATACACTATCCAGCATGAACTGGCAAAATAATGTGTATATCGGAAAAAAACCTTAATATTTTTGTCTGTTACCACAACTATCAATATACTGTATCTAATAGTCTCACAAGTATAATGATATTTTATTAAAATATGCTATACCCAAGTAGGTGTGAAAAAGAGGGAATGGAATGAAACAATGGAAAGGTGTTCTGTGTCCTTATGCAAAATGTAAGGAGCTGGAGTCGTACGTAATAATGTAATAATTATGAGAGTTAACCCTGGAATGAAATGTTTAACAAGCTACTATGGATGGGATGGTCATAGTATTTACTCTATAGTATATAATTTAAAAAATAACATCTTAATCCTGACATACATTCTGCCCAACAGAGATGGACTAAAAAACTAGCACAGGGGTGCTACTAAGAGGCGGGTAATAGTAAAAGTAATAATATATTTGATTCAAAATGGGTGTCGTAAGGGTGTCTTGTTTAGAACCCAAAATTGTTGCATATGTTACATACATACAGAAATCTTAATTGCTTTAAGTTTAAGTAATTTTTTAAGTTTTAAGTTTAAGTAATTTGAATATTATTTCAAATACAATGTGTCGATCGCAGCGGTTTCACCTGTATAAGACTGGCAGCTGGGTTTCTTCTCTTTTCAAAGTGTTTCTGTCTGTGCTGCTCCTGCACCTTCAGAGCAAAGCCTGAGCCTAAAATCCCCTACATATAGACACACTTAATTTATAATTTGGTAAACAATGCAGAATGTTTCACTCTTTCATACATTGTAAACATTTTTGGCCAGTGTTGGTCAATGCAAAAAGTTATCTAAAGAAGAGTTATGATAGACAGAAAGTAGAAAAAATCTGTCAGCCTTGACCAAAAGAGATGAAGACACTTCACATAAAAGTAACCACAGCAAAGACATTGTATCACAGATTATTTAAAGCTTATTGGAGATGATTTGGGATAGCATTTGGCACATAAATGACATTAATCTTTGCTTTTGAAAGCTGAGAGAAATACTACACTGAAATAATACTAGCCACACAGAGCTGGCAGACAAGGCTCTGCTGGAATGACAGGATTATGGATTTAAGGCACCTTGAAATAATATCACAGCATGACCTAAGTTCCTCACACCCAGATGCCTTAGCAAGGGCCAAAATAGATAAGTGCTAGGTATTTTTTAAAATATTTTGCAACATAACCATAAACAGTATAACAGTTAAAGAGTTGCAAGGCCACACAGACTTACCGCAGGCAGGGCGAAGAAAGAGATCCCCAGCAAAGCAAATCCTGCTGACAGGAGCCGGCCTGGCCAGGTCTGTGGTGTCTTATCCCCATAGCCGATAGTAGTAAGAGTGATCTAAGTAGACAGACATCAGAGGTCAAGGGTCAGAGCTTGAACGTATATGCAGACAAGAGACAAATCACTCTAGAAAATACAAGGTTAGGACAAACAGCAATGCCCAGACAGCCCCTTCAATCAGCCTAGGAAAATGAGAATGAGGCTAAACAAACAGAAAGCAGACACAACGGAAAACTGGGCGCAATGGGGAGCAAAAGCTCACATAGCGTTTTCACTTATCAAATTCCTATGAGAGGCCACCACACAGTGCAGTAAAATCCACAGGTTGGACGCAAGGCTCCACTTACAACAACTCCTGTCCAATCTACCATATTAAATGGCCATGAATATCTAAAGACAAACAGAGGAATTCTCTAGAGTTACAGCCACACTGCCATTTGTATTACACATTCTCCTTTAGAGTAATAAATCGATAGCTTTGAAAAAAAAAACAACAACATTAGTCTAATAGTTCCTTCTCCCTTCTGTACCAGTAAGTGAGAGATTTGGATTCTTGCGGGCAAAGGGATACTGGAATAAAGTGCTGGCCAAAACAAATCCAATACATCCAGTAAAAGTGAGTGATCTGTCAAATGCTGAGTGTGCTGTAGACATTAAATGATGGCTGAAAGTAGACACACACACATAGACACCGAATTCTGTACTTCTGCTCTTTTTAAGGCACTATATCCAGCCAGGCAGACCCACACAGAAAACCAAGGAATTTAGTCTAAATATGTTGTGGCAATGTAACACTGGCTCTATATAAGCCACTATCTCAAACCTCAAGAGGGCAATAAACAGGAACCAATACAAACTGACCTTACTTTCTTTACACTCAGACATAATGTTGTTTTTTAAGTTGATTATATTTAATGATTTGCTCATTTCCATAACTAGACAGTGACACCGCCCACTGCATGTAGACTGCAATTTTACTTTTATGTAACACTGTGACAGTGACGATATGATGGAATGTTACTGCGAAGTTTACATGGCGTCATATTGATTTAAAAAAATCTATTCTTGGAACAAAGCAGACCTGGTTCAGAAAAGAAAGGATCAATATTTAGGACAGATTGGGTAATTGTGCAAATGAGTGCATATGTGTGTTACAGTTACGTAGCCTTACCGTCCCCCACCAAAGTGCATCAGCATAGGTGGTAAACTGTTTGTTAATATCCTTTTCCACCAAGTAAACCAGAAATGAGGAGAAGATCAGCACCAGAAACCCAATGTACCAGGCAGTTATCAGCTCCTGCATACACAGAAAAGCACAGAGCCTTGTAGCATGCCAAGAAATCAAACTAACCAAATACCGTGCGATGGGATAAAAAAATCAGAAGACAGGAGTGAGAAAAGATAGAGGAGTAAAGCAGCTGTTTCATAGACCACAGGGAATCAGTAGAGAGCTGCAGCCCGTAATCTATCCACTAAATAGCGTGTGGCTGAGGGCTGAGGAAGTTTGTGGTTTGGCCAAGGCTCGTGGCAGGAGCTCCAACCCAGACAGGGCTGCAGAGAGAGGCTAAAAGCAGGGTCACACTGTTACAGTCAAAAGGAACACACACACACACAGACACACATATGACCTGCCAGCCATTTCTACTGTTTGTGTTAATCTAAATTGCAGAAAAGATGTCAATTGCTTATTTTCTGTCTCTGGAATGGAATTTGTTTAGCAATTTGGGCAACTGTTTACCATAACATTACAGGGATCAGACTGTAGGTAATTTAATTGTAGACATAAACACACTTTCCAATAATCTTATCTCAGAATAACCTCTGAGTAAAACAAGGCCAAGTTATGTCACTGTAAGTGAAACACTATTTCTTATTTTACCTTGCTGTGGGCATAGACTACAGATCCGAGCAGTTTCCAGGTTCCTCCACGTCTGTCCATCCGTACCATTCGCAGGATTTGTAAGAAGCGAAGGCTGCGCAGTGCAGACGCAGCAAAAATGTTTCCCTGGCTGCCAGCTGACACAACAGCAATGGACGCAATGAGCACGATTATGTCTGTAATGGCAAGAAAGATAGAGTCAAATTTGTGTGGAGATTTTCAATATTACGGGAGACCCAGGAAATGACAAAAGGAAACTTGCTTCTTTCTGTTACGACATTATGTTGTTTCCCATAAATTAAAATTTTTAAATTATTTTTAAAATGTATTAATTAATTTCAAAAAGTCCTTTCTTTGCAGTATTAATAAGACTTGTGGGCATTGGATAAACTGTACACATCAGGTCTGGTGTCTGAGCCCTTTCTTATTTAAATTTACTGGAAACTGGCACAGTCTGATGTATACTTACAACGATGCCAACTGCACGTCTGTCATTTTCCCCCGACACGTTAGATGAAGAGAGAAATGTCACCAGGGACCAGCATATCCAGATCTAAATCTTCAATCTACCACTTCGCTGCCTGACATGTTAAGCCACTGCTTTTTCAATATGTCGCATCTTGCAATATCTTTTTCAATAATTTACCCACATCTGAATCACCAAAATAAAAAAATGTGCCAGTAAAACTAACCAGAAAACCAAACAATATAATATAAAATTCAAATTTTATTTGCTCCTTGCACAGTATGATAAAATAAATGTGTTTTATGACTGTCTGTGTTCATAAATATAGATGAAAAACCCTGACAATACAAAAGATCTAATGCATTATAATAATAAATTATATTAATAACAAAAACACATTAATATATAGGCTTCATTTAGGAGCACCTTTCTACTAATATCTGATCATTTAAAGCTACAAAGCTTCTTCTCACTGAAGAGATTTATTTGGTATTAAGCATTTACATTTACATTTTCAGCATTTAGCAGATTCTATTATTTGGAGTGACATGCAAAAGTGTTCGAAGTCACATCATTAAACAAAGTAAAGGTTTGTCTTTAATTATTTTTAAATACTTGTAACTCATATTTTTAAATATTTAAATAATTCCTTCTACTTTTTATAAACTATTATATTGCTGTGCATCTCAAACTGCATGTGAACTGTGAGCAGAACCGGTGTTCGAAACTAAGCATCGATTCACGGGTCAGAAGCGATTCATCTTTGTGAAAACAAAGCTACGCCTTCCAACAAACAAGTCCAAAATCGATACAGGGTTGGACATGAGAGGTTCTTATTCACACGTTAATCAGCTACTGATTATGATAAAGAGCTGACCTCAAATAAGTAACAAGGCTAATACATATCACTTATGTCAAGTCCACACTCACAAACACAATACACACAGTACAAAAATACAGTGTCTGTGTAGGTTAAGAAGAAACATGATTTATATGTATTTATTGTGTGTATAATCAGTAAAACATGGTTTTTAATTCAAAAGCTCAATTCTTGTGTGTACGCAGCTCCTTAGCATGTTTTACCCTGTGTTTGAAACTTAGACACAAATCCACTGCTTATGAGCTATTGTCAGTATAAGTGTTTAGCATCTGTGTTCACAAATATATGGCTAAACACATAAAATTGCAAAAGCAAATACTTTTCGTGCATTGACTCACAGGGTGTGGTATCTCACCTATGACACAAAAGGGCTTCCTGGCAAAGCGCAGTCTCCCTTGCCATCCTCTGTAGCGACAGCAGCATCCGGCAGACCAAATGCGAATGATGTATTCCAGACCGAACACAACGATCATCACAAACTCCTACAAGGTGAAATACAACAGCATTTCATCTCATTAGCCACAATGTATCTAAACATAGTAGAAAGCAGATATGAATAAGGTTTTTTAAGGCATTTCATTTAGCAGTATATTTTAAGATAATAATGCATTAAATGATTGAAATTATTTTTTGTTTTAAGGAGCTGAAGTAAAAGTTTTAATAAGAGTGTAGTGGTCTTATATTGCATTTGGTGAAGATAACATATATAGAGTATTTTGTGAAATAAAATAATAAAAGGATGCTTTATAATCTTAAGTGTGGGACACAGTCCCAGAGCAGCAAAAAATGCCTGACTGTGCACTTCGAGATGTAACTATGTAGTGCCCTGCAGGAGCCCATAACAGTATCTGGTTAGTGTAATTACCACTGGAGCTCGTTTCTCAATGTCGGCTGCAGACCCTGTTAATTGCACGGTTTGAAAAATCCAAGAGGATTCACCAAGAGGTACTCTCAGCATATCAAAAAAACTGTCAGTACAGCACATTAAGGCAAAGCCGTCAGTGCCGCAGAAGGTGTTTTCCTCTTTAGCATTTAAATATGTATGCTGTAGGCAGCTTAAGTACATGTAAATGTATTGTTTGGGTACTTTCTAAATCTTTAAAATAAGAACTAATATTACTGTCCATAGTGTATTTAAACTTAGACATGGCTTGCGTATCCACAAGTTGAATGAATTCCAGTGTTATTGTTCAGTTTCAATTTTGCATTATTCAGCAATTCTTGGGTCGAGATGAACTCAGCATTTTGTTAACAACCTAAAGAGACTTAGGATGCCATTTGATACAGAGTGTATTGTTTCTATATCAATGGGAGTAACAGCACCTTTCACCAATGCACCATGGGGCACTTCAGCTCATCCAGCTACCCGACTGAGATTTATTTAAAAGCTGACATTTACCTCTGTTCCGTCAATCATTACCTGAGCTGATCATATTTACTAATAAAACAGTGCTGAAAATCTAGCCTTATAAAAAAATATTATATAACAAGACAAAACAGGTCCCGGAGTATGAGATAAAAAAATAATATTTGTCAGACATTTAAAACCCTTAAAAAATTAAATGATTTGTGTGACAGTGTGCCACATGTAGGAGGTGTGTTTTCTTCTTACCAGTATGAGTAGGCAGTGGTTGGAGAGGTCCATATGATCTGGGATAGTGGAGAACACAGACAGGACCAGACAACCAAACACTAGGATGAAACTGCCCAAAATAAAGACAGAAATAGGATATTGTAATTGCTAAAAAATTACCTCTGTAAATGCACTTTTAAATGTCAGAAACATTGAGTTGCATACGAATTTTATATCGGTAGGCCTCGGTTCAATTCCTGGGCAAGAGCCTTTCTGTGTGGAGTGTGCATGTTCTCCCTGTGCTTGCATGGGTTTATGGAATAGCAACTTGCCTGACTGAAACCCTCCTACCGTTCACACTTTCAGAGATGGCTGGGATAGGCTTCAGCAGACCCCCGTGACCCTAAAAATTAAGCGGTTATAAAACATGAGTACATTTATAAATCCCAGCTTTCTCTTTGTTTAGATCAGGTGCCAAAGTCTGGCCAGCTCAGATAAGAGGTTGGGTGACACTGTTTTTATGACTAGACAAACAACAGGCTTCACTAGCCAGACTCTCCAAGTGATAAAAAATCTACCAAATTGACAGTGTCTATTAAAATAGCACATTAGGTTACTATAGTAACTATGTAAACAAAATTGTTGCATGGATATTTTTTAAATTTAAAATTCAATATTAAATTCATTTTAAGACTCACCAATCAACCTAATGAGCATGTTCTAGGACCGTGGGAGGAAACCAGAGTACCTGGAGGAAACCACTACGCCATTGTGCCGCCCCAATATATGATTATTACTATGAAAGAATCATTTAAAGGTCGGTTATAACTTTTTAGGTTTTTTTTTCTCTCTCTCTCTCTTCCTGCTCTCTGTTTCACACACTAAGAGAAAAGGATATGGTTCTTTGTGTGTCTGGGGTGGATCAGCGGTGATGTATGTGTGTAACAGCTGTCACTGATTTCCCTCACCTGTTTTACTAATCACTCCTTCTCTATGTGTCTGAGCGATGTAGTGTGTCTGCTATGTCCCTTCCTGCTAAAAGCCAGACAACATGGCAAAAAAATTCACATCATACTAGATGGACTTTACAAAAGAATGTTTTTTTATCTCTCTTTCTTGTCCAGTCATAAAAGCACAATAATGCAAGCGCAAACTCTGACTCTACCATTTACTACCCCAAAAGAAATTTAAAGACCGGGCAAATTATCTCTGAACCTTGAAACTGCTACAAGCATGAGGATTTTTGTCTTTTTAAAAGCTTAAAATGAAAAAATGTGGGAAGATATGGTGCTTATCAGTAAATGTGAAAAAGTGAGTCTCTGCTGAAGTGGATACACAAACTCATACACAAGAGCAATCTCAGGAATCTCTCCTTGCACATAGTGTCAGAGGTTGAGAAAACTGAGCTAAGTGCTGGCCTAATGAAAACAGTTCTACGGGAAGAAACAGCTTAGTTAAAGAACTCGAACTTGCGAAGAACTCATCTCTGCACGCTGCTAGACAATGTGTCTTTTATTCTGTACTGAGCATCAAGGCCACTGCACAGACTTCAGCCAACAGAAACCAGCCACCATAGCCTGCACCCCAAGAAGTGTTTTTTTTCCACTGATGCAAAGCAAAGTGGCAAAAGACATTTGGAGCTGCATTGCTGTGTGTGTGTGTGTGTGTGTAAAATATATACAGTCTACAATACAGGTAAAAACCCCCAATAATTTTAACTAAAATAACAATCCTTGCAATCTTTTCATGAATTGTGTTTTTGTGTTTTAATCCAATAACGCAAGAATGGTGGCCATTAACTCGTTATCGTTATTGACAATCATCTCACAGTTCATGGCTGAACAGGACACACTAGAGGGCACTGTTGTAACCTGCCACTTAGAGAAGAGAGGAGAAGAGAAGAGAAGAGAAGTGAGGAAAGAAAAGAAGAAAAGATAAGTAAAGAAAATAGAAGAGAAGAGAAGAAAAATAAAGATTAAACAAGAAAATACAAATGGAAGACCATGGTTTTAAAACAAAAGAAGTGAAAAGAGGAGAAGAGAAGAGAAGACAACTGGACGCCAGAGGTTTGATCCAAAGCACCAATAAGTTACTATTGCAGGAGAAAATAAGCAAGGGAAATAAAAATAAGAGAAGAGAACTGTAACACTGTGGTTTTAAAATAAGAATGTAAGAAAAAAGAAAAGAACTGTTACACACTGGTTTTATAATGAAAAGGAAAGAGAAGAGAAGACAAAGAAAAAAACAAGAAAAGGGAAAAGAACTGTAAAGGTGGTTTTAAGAGAAAAAGAAAAGAGAAGAGAACAGAAAAGAGAAGAAGAAAAAACAAGAGAAGACAAAAGAAGAGAAGAGAACTGAAAGATCTGCCAAAGGCCAGTAAGGCAGAGGGAGGTGTTGGCCTAGTGGTTAAGGTGCTGGGCTGACGGAGATGATTTCCACCAAGTTACTACCACTGGAGCCTTGAGCAAGGCCGTTAACTTCCAATTGCTCTATTGCATAAATGAGACAGATGTAAGTCACTCTGAATAATGGAGTTTGCCAAATGCTGTAAATGTAAAGAGAAGAGAAGAGTTTTCCAGATTATCTCTTAGCTCCATGGTCAGTATTTGCCTCCTTGACAAGAAAAAAACCCAATATATTTTCCATAGGATCACTGTGATAGATTAAGTAGGTAAACCACAGTCCAAAACCCATAATTGCCTGAGTTATAACGGCTGCTCTGTGAGTTATTGAATGCCGTGTACAAGTAACCCACAGACATCTGGCTCTAATTTGGCCTAAGCTAACAGCCCTAGTATTCTCTGTCTGAGAGAAAAAGATCTGGACGCTCGCTACTTACAGCTGCAGCAGTCTGGTCCTTACATCGTCTCTCACACATGGATCTAGGGTCAGTAGGAAAGCTATGTGAGTGATAATGGTTTGGTCTAAATAAGTCTGAATTATGTAATGGATGGAACTAATATTGTGTGTTCTGCTTTCATTTCCCCTGCTAACATGCGAACAGAGCAGAAAGCATTAAATGAATTTCAAAATTGCCGCTGAGACATGTGCAGAGCTGCTAAAATTCATTCGCAATTTTATCTTTTTTCTGTAGGTAAAACTGAGCTGGAAATTTGATCAGTTAAGACACAGAAATGGTCCTTTCATTCATTAATTTATTTATTAATTTATTCATTCATCTTCTATACACGCTTATTCCCTTCGCTGTCACGGGGTCTGCTGGAGCGTATCAGAGGCAGGGGTACACCCTGGACAGGTCGCCAGTCCATCGCAAGGCCACATATAACACATATAACAACCACTTACACTCACATTCACTTCTATGGGCAATTTAGAGTCACCAATTAAACTAATGTAAATGTTTTTGGACTGTGAGAAGAAACCGGGGAGCGCCGAGAGAACATGCAAACTCCGCACAGAAAAACCACTACACTGCCCAGACATGGTCCTGCACACTCTAAATCTCTGCTTTAACTTTAATTTAGAGTCACCAATCAACCTAATGCACATGTTTTTGGGATCTGGGAGGAAACCGGAGTAACCGGAGGAAACCCACGCAAGCGCGGGGAGAACATGC
>JAOTQW010000032.1:9549513-9560624 GCA_026260075.1 Sisor rabdophorus | reverse complement strand
GAACATGCAAACTCCGCACAGAAAGACCCAGAGCCCGGGATTTGAACCCAGGACCTTCTTGTTGCGAGGCGACCTTGCTAACCACTGCGCCACCGCGCCGCCCTTCGCCCTTCATTAATATATTTATAACAAATATATTATAAAAAATGTCATATTTGCTTTACATTTGAATTCCACCCATACACAAGTTTAACCAGAGTGTACTGTCCACTTTACCACACAGCAACTATCTAAAAAGAAAGCCTATCAGTCCTGTTTATTTTAAATAAGACCAGTTCATTCAGCTGCATTTACAAGGAATGTTTATTATTTATTAAAAAAACCCACACATAATGCCTCTTGCTTTAGTAGACACAAGGCACCCCTGGACACCACACACCAAAGTAAAAGTCCTTTCATTAAAAGGTTACATCAGAGAAATTATACTACTATACCGACACTGACATGACCATGCTTCAGGCTGAGTCTGGGTGGACTATAAACTAATCATGGTTGGCAGCTTCCAGCCAGATCTGTAAAATACAATACATTAAATGTATAGGGGTGCTGCACATCTATCTCTGCTTGACATGATGTCAATATACACACAGTTCTATCAGGTTAGCACCGAATATTACATATCTGAACTCTGACAGCAAACCAGCTAAGGAGATCAATGTGTTTTCTGATGGATGCCAAAAACTTGAAAAAGCAGCCTTCATTTTGTCTATCACTCACTTTGTGAGTCTGCAATGATAGTTTTACATGGCTCAGCCAAACCCAGCTGGGTTTTGACTGATGTATGTATACTTCATCTACTGAAATCATTTTTAGGCTGTGTATTACAAAAAAATAGCAAATCTCCCAACATCCTGTACGCAAATGATCTTTACATACATTGTGTATTTTTAGAGATCTATAAAAGAAATGAAACTGTTAATCCTCAACTCCAGCAATGAGGTGACAGTTAATAGTTTTAAAAGTCACACCTTAATGTGCTACTACCACATGTGAGAGGTCAGTGTTTTCCACAACCCTGCAGCCTGCTGTCATTATCACCTCTCTTTTATTCCTTTACAGGCAGGTAATGAACGCTTAGTCACACACACACACACACACACACACACACACACACACACACACACGCAGTGGTAACTTGCTGGTGTCGGAAATCATTTTCATCAGCCCAGCACCTTAATCAGTAAGCCAACACCTCCCTTAACAATGCAGGCTTTCGGCGGATTTCCTTATTAAATGCAAATCACATTTTTCTCATTTTAAGCCAAGTGAGCGTTTGAGATTCAAGGGTTTTGATCAACGCTGTTTTGTGATTGTGTTGTTAGTTGACAGTGCTATAAAATAAGACATAATATTTTAGTTGCTCCTCTGTTTATACATCTTTGGATCATTTACATAGCATTTACACAGCCATGTCACAATCAATCAAAATTCTTAATTTTAAATTCTGTCCTAAATATAGACTGAAGCAGAAATATCACATAACAGAAAAGGAAATTACATGACTGAAGGCCAGTGGAATGGAACCAAACGGTATAACGTGTCTTTTAGTTGACCAGACGCTACGTCACGTTTTTTTTTTTTCATCTGCAATGGAAAATGGTAAGCTTACTCAACTGCAATTCTGAGGGCAGGACAGAGACAATTGAGCATGCATACATGCAATTCTAATTACTATGTACATTTTATTTGAAAACTGTACTGTCTGCAGTATTCAGCAGAGAGGTCTTAATTAGCTGGGAACAGAAGGCTTTTCTTTTCCTGTCTTTGTACTGTGCTTTCTATAGTCGCCAAAGCTTAAAGTGTGTGAGGGGTCAGTTTTGTAAGAGGTCAGCGTTTTCCACAACCTTGCAGCCTGCTGTCATTATCACCTCTCTTTTTTCCTTTACAGGCAGGTCATGAACTTTCTCAGTTACACATATATACACACAAAATATAATGCTAAAAATATTTAAAACATCAGCAATGAGAAGAAGTTTTTTATGCCTGCCTGTATAGTTAACAGTGTAAGAATTGAAACCAGATGCAAAGTTCCAGTGCATTTTTTCCAGAGTTTTTAAATCATTGATAATGAAAATAGAAAGGACTTTGTTGTGTATGTGTATTTAAAAAATGATTTGTATATGAAAGCATCCTGATGGGTACTGGAGATTTAGGAAGCACAACTCTCAGCTGGTCAGGTGGGTGCGCATTCTGTACCCAACATTTCAGCATAACCGAACAGGACAACATTTATTTCAATACATACATTATAATTCCAAAATAATTGTACACATATGTACTTCAGTTTCTATATTTAGTCTTCTACCATTGCTGTTTTAAAAGCCTTAATTGTCACACACATGGTCTGTGGGATGAATGTCTGATTCATACAGCACACTTGATTGGTTAAAGTGTACAGCATTTATGGGAAATGTGTGTCGTATGGGTCAACAGTCCACGTGGAAACAACCCAAAGTTTTCTGATCAAAGAAACAAACTATTCTGTTTACCTCAATGGCAATGATTGATTAAGTAAATTATTGAGACTTCCATGATTAAATGATTTACTGATCTATGATTGTGAGGCAGCACAAAACAAAACATCATCGGATGCTTTACCTCTTAGTCATATGTCTTCTTGAGCCTTAGCCGTTTAAAACGACTAAGGACCTTCTGCAGTCAGTCTGAATGTCTGGCTAGGGGAAGTTACCGGTATAGTGTAGTACAGAATTTGTGACAAGAATTTGCTCAAATTAGACAAATAGTGGCGTAAGACAGGAAGCCCTGACTTGCAGTCTTTGTTCAGTGAAATCAAGGTCAGCGATCTGTACAGGCCACTTCATCGTCAATGTTTTTATAAACCTTGATGTAAGCACAGGGACTCATATAGTCAAACAATCCATCCATCCATCCATCCATCCATCCATCCATTTATTGTTTACTCCTGCTTATTCCTAATGAGGGTCACCTGGATCCTCTATAGTCTACCGCACAAAAAAAGACATATCCATACCCATATCCATACAGCATGTCTTGAGGCCTAAATGAGGGTTATCATATTCCTTAAACTGGGCTGGGGTTTGTTAACATGTTTTTACTGGCATATTTAACAGTCTAATTAATTGGTGTTGCAATAAGTTGTTCTTCAAATTCTAGCAGTGTTAGAGAACTTTTTGCAGTATGTCTCCTGTGACAACCAGCAACCTGAGAACCAACTGGAGTGCCAAACCTGATCACACAATTTCGACAAGTCAGGCGGAAAGTGCAGCAAGTAGAGAAATAAAATTAATGCTACAGATTTGTTTTTATTTGCTGCTAGCTACCATTTAGCATAAGACTTTTGGTTACTGTTTATGTCACGCACAGATTAATGTAATGACAGTCCAGGCAAAGCTTCTTGTGTGCCTGTGTTTCTGAAGCATTTTGACAATTGTACAGTCTGACATTTATAACAATGAAGAGCCAACACTATGAAATGGGGATTATGTTTAGTTGAGATTGACAAGCAAAAATAACTAAATAAAAATCACAGTGTAAACCAGTTATATTAACTTATATTAAATGTTTTGAGGCAAATCACAATTATTTTTGTTTTAAACTAGTAAATTAAAATGCACTATTGACTTTTAATTATTTACTTGTTTTTTCTATATATTTGAGCTTTATGCTTTACAAAAGGTAATAAAAATTGTACACTTCTGAGAGCATTAGTGAATAATCTACTGGAAAATCAGTTTTAAAATGGAAATATACTGTGTTGTTTCCCTATTTCTGCTGAGAAAGTTCCACAGCGCTTTTCCAACCCAGCGGCCAGCTGCTCCTGTTTACACGCATTTAGCCTGTATTTATATGCAACTGCACAGCAACCAAACATCTCTACTTATGCAAACAGTCTTAAACATTGTGCAGTTTAAAAGCATGGACAATTACACGGACAATTCCAAACCAAATTCATCACTGTGACATGGTTTGTGACCATGTTATAATCTCTGCTTGTTTACAAACACAACCACTTGATTAAATAGTACCAAACAAAGCAGCTCCACAGTGTTAAATTTAGACTCATTTGGTTTTATTGGGTGAAAATGTGTTTGGGTGAAAGCAAGACTGTTTGTAGACTTAGCTGGAGGAAAATTACTCTTATATTAAGTCTTTTCTGTATCAGCAGTCCATTAGTTAGAAAGAAATAAGCTGATCCTCCAGTTATTTATAGAAATGTTAATTGGATGTGATAACAGCATTTAAAACAGACTGCAGATAACTAAGATCTTATTTTTTTATCTGGACTAAATGGAGTGTGTGCACACAGAAGAGAATGTGTACTGTGAACACACTATATTTAAATAATCATTCTAACAGCATGTCTGTTAAAGTTTTCACATGCAGAAGAAATGTGTACATTAAAATATTTTATACATACTAGCCTTAATTATAATCTGCATGCTATTAGTAACATTGAAGTTCATTCATTCATTCATTCATTCATGAGGATCTGCTGCAGCCTATCCCAGTGCACATCTGGCAGGGGGCAGGGGTACACTCTGGCCAGGTACACCCTATAAATAGCCCTTAAATAGCCCTGTGTGATTACACTTTGTTTGAGCCCTGGTGTTTATCTGTTTATCTGTACACATTTACTATCAAATAATCATTAGATAGAAATGAATTATTGATATATTATGTATTCAAATATAAATTGATTATAAATTGATTCCTCAACATATGTAACATATTTAAACTTTCATTTTTTAGTGATTTTTTTTTAAATTCAACATTATACAACATGCAGTCCTGGTGTTGTCCAATCATGCATGGTGCTGTCCAGGGTACTGAAACTGTTCCCATAATGTCACAGGCATGTCACGTTATTATATTATTTATCAGTCTACATCATGAAACGTTATAGTCAAAACAAGTGAGTTCTCCTGTAATACAGTACTTAAATCCATTTTAGTACACATATTAATAAGAAATTGTATTTAATCTGAATGAACTGATTGAACGCATTGTGGATTAGAGGAGTGTCATTTCCCTGCAATTCTACTAACACTTTTACAGAGGGAGGCTGCATCAAACCTTATGCTTACGGCCAAATAAAACACTGAGGGAGCTCATAAAGCTTATCCAGCCTTGCGCTAAATGCAGACTTATTACACTATTCCATCCACAAACACTCCTAATCCGTTCACTTGTCTCTCTGCTCCACTCCGGCTGGCTGATGTAACTGTGCAATGAGCTATTGCGTGCTACTCACTACTGGGTGTTGCACTCTGTCTTCGGGAGGACAGGCAGATGACAGGATGTCCCCTTGCCAAGAGTCTATTAACTAATCCCCTGTTTATAAAGTCTACTTCAGTATCTTACAAGACTGATCGGACAGATAAAGCACAGGGTTTTATTTCTAAGCAACTACTTAACAAAACACAGTGCAGCCAAGGCATCAACAACTTTTTGGGGCAAGAGTTCAACAGGGTGAATACAAACACGTGTTAAGCTTTTATCATCAATGATCACTCATTATGAATATTAGGCTCATTAATCAAAAAGCACAAATAATACCAGCTGCACACAGTTTACTTTTGTTTAATACGTGATCTTACAAATATAGGCTACCTTTGTACTTCTATGTTTAACATAGACATTTTGTACAGCAAAGTTATAGTCTGTGAATGTGGTATAGTAGGGCTTGTGTTTATGCCAATACCATGTCAATTCCTAGCATTGTAAATGTGTTTGGCAAGATTCAAAACATAAGAAATCATTATGATAACATGCTATCATGAAACCATAAGAGAGATTAGCATAGTCATTTACAGACAACCAGTTCCTAAAGCCACAATGAAATGCAAAAAAACAAAGATAAATTATAGATAATTTAAGTAACAAAAGGCAAAAATAAAATGCTTTTCATGTAGGTAGCGTGTGAAAAATAGAGGAAGAAGAACAGACTAGATGGACTGAAGAGTTAGAGCTATAATGATTCTTAAAAGCAGTCAACATCACCCGAGCGTCTGAGGAACAGGGCCAAATTTCCATGATGCAGTGCTGCTTGGCTTTGAAGGTACTTGGCACTCTCTTTAACTGTCTGTCTTTTTTCCCTCTCCTCCCTCCCTATCTTTTCTCTTTTGAGTACCATTAAGGAAAGTAGGAGTTAAAGGCACAAGCTCTTTTCCATGTGATGAGCACAAATCCTGTTCTAACAGGATCCAGACCTGGGGAAACTTGTGAGTTCCAGCAGCTGACAGGCTTCATAAACGCTGCTGGCATATGAGGAGACAGCAGCAGGTTCTCAGCAAACCCCAACGCTTACTCCCACAATCCACTCTCTCTTTCTTTTCACTCACTTCTCCTACTTATGGGTCTGTGCTAACCAGATGTCAGAGTGTGTCTTTGTTACAGCTAGTATCAGAGCATAAAAACACAAAAAGATGAAGGACAAGTGTGGCATGAGAAAAGCAGGAAATAAAATAGAAAGACAAGACATGAAAAGAAATATGTAAGAATAAACAAAGTTGTCAGAAACATTTTATGATACATCATTCCAAAAAGGGTGTGCATAAATGTTTAATAAAAAGATAACAAATATAGATAGGGAGGAGAGATAAAAGGAAAAGAAAAAAGGGGTGAAAAGTGATGGGGAAGAGAGGATAAGAGTTGAAATTCTTCCCTCCTCTGCAGTTTCCTGAAAATGTGGGTGCAGACGGAACATGAGAGCCTGGACACAACCCTTCCTAAGCTGCCACTTGGTGACCTGCCTCTGAGAAAGTGATATTTCTGTTACATGCAAGCATAAGGCTTGTGTGTGCACAAGACTGTGTTCAAGTAAGAAGACAGAGAAAGGAAAATATAGTATTGTATTTGACCAGCATGTTTAATAACGCAGTTGGAAAAAAAGCTACTGTCATCGGGGCAAAATTACGGTTGCATAAAAAAGGGGATGTATGCAGAAACATGTGTACACAGAGAAATAAAACATTTTCCATAACATCGTGCAAGCTCAGCACCTTGAAAAAAAGTTTCATTAGACTAAATGCTACACTATCTTCCATTCACTGTCCCTGATTCACTGGTCTCATTCTGATTTTTTTTTTGTCATTCCAATTAAAACAGTTTGGTTGACTGCTTTATCTACTTCACACTGGTGTTTACATATACCAATGCTTTTCCTCAAAATATTGCTTTGACTTTAGCACAGCTTGTCGGTCACTCAACTGAAATTGATCATTTTAAGGTTTTGGTCCATTTAATGTCAGCTGAACATGTTGGTTATAGGCACTGTGTTGGTCTTAAATGTGCGAATGCATGAGTTTAGCTGTTAAAATTAATAAAAAGTAGGAACATAAAAGGTACCGAGCTTCTGAAGCAGTATTATGTGCCATCGAAATTCCTGCCCCTCCACCTCCTCCAAAGAACAGAAGCCTGTGAATGAAAGTCTGCAAAAAGGACTGGCGAAACTTGTGCTAAAAAATTTAATAGAGACCAAATTTTCCCGGCTGCCATTTCCTGAGAAATTACATTAGGACCAGGCATGTTAAGTGAATTGTACACATATAAGGATTTTTTTTTGTTTTAACTGGGGTGTGAAAATGTTTTATATAGATAAAGCCTTTTTTATACAGATTGGACTAAAAAGGGCTACTGATTATGTTTGTGAAAGAAACCAATGCATAGTTGTTTTGCAAAAGTGTAATGCTGTATCTTGTTTAAGGGTCCATTTGGAAGCTACTGGGAAGCAGAATGTTTCTTTGGGACATACTCAGATGTCTAACCAGAAACAATAAGCTAATACATGGCCACTGTCCTCACCTCTTATCCTCCTAATTCACTTATTAGATCAATCCAATCCAATTCAGCACAGCACATTATTTAATGCCTTCATTGCTGAAGCCACTTACTGCTATACTGCTGTAGGGCTTAGCATCAGAAAAACCTTAATGGCTACCACTTTAGTAAAGTAAACTTTTGAACACAGATACTGTCAGTTAGGTTTTACAATAATAAGTTTAAAAGCTAGCTATCTCATCATACTTTGACACAGAGGGTATTCCAAATTCTTGAATACAATGAAAGCCCTAATATTTCTCCTACACTCACAGATTCCATAAGAAAACCCTCATAGAAGTAAGCGAATGGGTGAAAGACGCGTTTGTTCATTGCCCAAGATACCTAAAAGACAAGAAGTAGTTTTATTTGATTTAACCTTCCCAATGTTAGAGGCTAATTTAAAAGAAGTGCAGAATGAAAAATTTACCAAAGTTTATCACCAGGAAAAAAAACCTGTATTCTTTCCCAGACAGATGTGAATTTTATCCTTTATAAAAGCAGTAAACTCATTCACCCTGAAAGCGAGGCTTTGACAGCCACACCAGGCAATACCTAAGTAAATTTTCCTGGCAATTATGTAGTCTACAAGCTTAATGTCCACACACACACACACACACACACACACACACACACATGCTAAGAGATCCAACAGTGTGACACCGTCACAGCCGGCTGTGCTAGGTCAGACAATGCTCTAGTTGGCATAGACAGAGAGAAAGACAAGAGCAGACCCAGTGAGATTCCGCTGTTGTATGGCAAAAGCACTGTTAGATACTGTAAATATCTTTAAGAGAAAGAAAGGCAACGATGCTCGACACAGAGACACGTGTGTCTACATAGAAAAAAGAAATAAACGATAGTTTAATATATTGAATGTGGAGTATTTGATTGTCACTCTGACACAGATCTTTAACACAAAATAGATTTTTTATTCCTGTTATCATCTGTATGTTGTTATATTATAATAACGTATAGATGATAACAAATATAGCCTATTTCTGTATCAGAGTAGCAATTTTAAATGTCTGGTTCAAATCAGGCTGGCTCAGTCATAAAAAACCATGAAATTATGCTAACAAGAAATAAATTGTATGGCTGACAACTTTTATGTTGCTACTACTTTTCTAGAAATACTGGTTTTACTATTGACACAGGCTGACAGTAAAAAGACACACACACTTACATCTATATAAACACTTGTATCATTCCTTAAACTGTTGGCTTGTTATGACATTAATGATAATTTGAAGAAAAGCAGATGGACATAATGTGTCATCGTTGTATTGATGCTGTCCATGTAAGGTTACAGTAGTCAGATTCTATTCCTCTATGATGGCACCCACTCATGGACCCGCAACACATGTAACATAGTATATCAAGCACTCTAAAAAAGCTTGGATGAAAACAAATAACCTTGCCCCTGCTGTTCTAGACAGATGGCTATGTTACTGAAAGTGTGTGTGAGTGGGAGTACCGATTAAGGCTTACAATCATGGGTAGTGAGCAGCATGTGCTGCAAAGGAAATTGAGTCTACTAATGGAACAGTATTGTAGTGTAAAGCTGCATGTTGTTACATGTGCAATTAGGACATGTGCACAGTAAATCTCCTTTCGCCTTCACACCACTTCACATAAAGGTTTACCCAAAGAGAGGCTATTAAGAAGCTATTAAAACCATTCCGGCATAGTCTGTTTTCCATGATAAATCAGGCCTGAACAGCTGTTTACTGCCAAAATTACTTCAGTCACAAACCGCTGTGCAAAAAGGCCTTAATCACGCCACAGTAGCTGAACCCGAAAGCATAGCCCTACCACACTTCTTGATCTAAAAGACATTGTTACAAAATTGTAATGTCACACACAGGCTTTGTAAATATATATATATATATATTGTATATATATATATATATATATCATGAACAATAGGGGGTAAGCGGGTATAGAAGATCTTATCTTGATTCAAGTGGGCAAGGGAAAAAATAAAAGACTGCTTTTAAGACAAAAGTATTCATATTGGCTTTGGCAGCGTTTGCATGTTCTTCTCGCGCTTGCTCCGGTACTCTGGTTTCCTTTCACAGTCCAAAAACATGTGCATTAGGTTAATTGGTGATTTTAAATTGCTCATAGGAGTGAATATGAGTGCGTGTGGTTGTTAGTCTATATCTGTCCAGGGTGTACCCCCTACCTTTCGCCCTATGTGCGCTGTAATAGGCCTCAGCAGACCCCCGTGTCCCCGAGTTCGGAAATAAGCCGGTATAGAGGGTAAATAAATGAATAAATGAATATTGGCTTCATTTTTGATGGTGGTCTATAAACTGGCCCAAATGGTTGAGTTTCTGGGTTCTTAATTGGAATACCTCCAATCAAGCTTTTCAGTCAGCCACTATTTGGTCCTGGAGCAAGATTCTTAACCCTTCCTGCTCCAAGGGTGCTGTATTATAGCTGACACTGTGCTCTGAGCAGACATATTTAAGAAACAATTTTTACTTTGCTGTAATGTGTATGTCACAAATAAATACATTTACAATTTTTTAAACATATATTTCAATCCATTTTTGCCTGTATCGACAGAATAGAGCTTAAATTGGGAAGAGAGAGAGGGAGGAGGACCGGGAAATACTATAACATTGCTAGGTTACTGGTAGCTAGAAAACTAGAAAACAACTGCAAATTGAAAGCTTAAGCACATTTTCAAGAGGCTGTGTGCAACCATCACACATGCTTAGATTTGTAGCAGATTAGACACATCAGTGACTTCTTTTAAAGCATTGTAATTAGATTATGATATGGCAAGGAATTCTATATTGTACACAAAAAGTTGGCAAATCTTTGCCTAGAAATACAGACACTCCTTGTGTCTAGAGCTATGTGAAATTAAAATGGGTTAGGTAAAGGAAATATCAGAATAACTAAATAAAAAAATGATGAGCATGTTGTTTGCCAAAAATTGGCCAGTATCCAATTAAAAATCTTCTAATCAGCAATTTTCCTGATTGTATTACAGGCTAGCTGTTAATTCACTTTAAGGTGTGTAAATTTATTACCCACGGCTTGAAGAAAAGTGGGTTAGCCCATAAAAGGCTGATTTTGTTTTTTGTTTGCGTGTATATACGACCCACAAGCAAAAGATCTAGGAATTTCAGGCCTGTTAAAGGCGCTATTGAGAAGTCTGTGGTCCAACAGTGGGCTGCGAATTGTGAATAATTAACATATTGACAATTTCATATGTTCAATTTTCATTCTGATATTTGAGTGCATTAAGATGCTTAGGCAAACTATTTATTGCTAAAATGCATTAATATATACAT
>JAOTQW010000032.1:9535195-9545481 GCA_026260075.1 Sisor rabdophorus | reverse complement strand
TATAAAAACAGGTTTTCTGTATTATTATAATATCTTTCAGTGTGTGCCAAGCCGAGGATGAAAAACATTTACACTTCACAGACTAAAACACACGCATACACAATTCATGCAATAGGTAGTTCTGCATTAAAATCTGCATTTAATGAGTAGTTCTCATTAAAATCCTTTTTAATGAAAAATGTCAAAAGGAAATAACCAGACTGATTATAGCTAGCACAGGGGCAATGATATAATATTAGCCCATGTAGTCTTTTGCTTCTCTCATATACACTGAAGTACAGGGGCACAGATACACTAAAACTGGTCTTTTGTTTTGTTTAGTTTTTTTTAAGAAAAAAAATGCACTGAAAGAATTTTCCACAGATTATCATGTGGATACAAATAATCATTGTGGTTAACAGAGAAAATCCGACTTGTTATACAAGTACCCAGACCATTAAGGACTGAGTCAGATAATGCATAAAATTATGCAATTGTTATTCCTGGCAATGTCTAGGTAACTGTAAGAAATCTTCTTGTAGAAAAAAATAATTTGGAAGCATGGGAATCTGATGAGAAAGAAGGAATAAAAACCATGATGGTGTGTGTGTGTGTGTTTGTGTGTGTGTGAGAGTGGCATAATGCAGAAAGAAATATGAGCTAGGGAGGCAATTTAGCAAAATGTGCAACTGCTGATAGTTTCTTCTACAGAGTGTAATGTTACATAAGCATGGCCACAGTGATGAAAGCCTATGCTTAGGTACTGACACATTAAATATAAGTTTGACAGTAAAACTTTTAGGAAGTTTATTTGCCTCTTTATTATACAGTAAGCATCAGAATGTGTTTGTAACGGTGGGAGTGTAAGGGTCTGCCTTCCTGTGCTTAGTAATTTCCAGTAACGGTAAGTTATATTATAAAGTAATGTTTAATACTATATTACCAATAGTTTTATATTATATTATCATTATTGTTGATGATATTATTATTATTGTTTAAAGATAACAAATTTGATACATTTATTCGTGTTTGTGGATTTACAGTCATTGAGCTTGGCTAATAATACAGTAACTGGTGATCTGCTAGAGACATTCAAAATTAAAAGTCATTTTAAGGATTGAGGTGGGACCTTTATGGGACCTAAACCAAATAAACAGGAAAATTATTCTAGTATTTTAACTGTAGGATGCTCACTTCAGACCAGATTTCTTTGTTTTTAACTGGGGAAAAATTCAACATTGTTGGGGTGGATGGTGAGAAAATGTAGTATCTTTTATTTTGTGTGCAGGCGGGAAGCTCTTTCCATATTTCTAGTTTCATATTATTGGACTGTAAAAATATATGTCCCAGTAGTGCTGACTGCTACGTTTATTCGCTGATCTCCACAGAGGCAATCCTTTCTCAGCTCCCAAAATAGCAGCAGAGTCATTCATCAAGCCTGAACAGAAGGGCTCTATTGCCATCTTCATCTTCATGACCCCCTGCAGACTATATTAGGAAAGATGAGAAACACTAAAGAGCACGTCACATCTTTAGTGTTTGCACAGAAGCAAAGGGTCTAGAAATGCCATTGTTTGCTCTACACAATTTTTATCTTTTATATATGCTATAACAAACGCAGGAACTGTACCTTTGAATTGATAAAACAACTATGTATGATAATCCGTTCTTAAAAGAGAAACTTTTTAATGCTTAAAAGCAATAAGGAATATAGAAGACATGTTGTGGTTGAAAATATAGTGACCAGATCGAATTAATTAATAAAAAAATACATAAAAATCCTGAGAAGCACAACAAAAAGGCATTTACCCTGTTATTATGAGACTGTGAGTTAGAATCTATAGCTATGACACAAAATGAAAGCAAAATGTTCTCACGCTACTGTCAATTAGAACAACAGGGCTTTCCTAAGTGTGTTATACATTAGCAGCATAGTTTTACATGTGCTAGCCCTTACCCTCCCTTGTTGTTGTATGATAGAGGAGATGGAAAGGGTGGGCGGAAAAGTGTTAAGCAACTTATAAGCAACTATTTAGTTCTTCTTTTGTTCTAGTTCCTTCTAGCTATGCAT
Organism: Sisor rabdophorus; assembly: GCA_026260075.1. Classification (NCBI taxonomy): domain Eukaryota; kingdom Metazoa; phylum Chordata; class Actinopteri; order Siluriformes; family Sisoridae; genus Sisor; species Sisor rabdophorus. The sequence goes on along the minus strand of JAOTQW010000032.1, from coordinate 9,543,431 downwards.
TTTAAAAGTAGGATGGATAAACTAGGAAACCTTTATAAACCCCTCCTTTGAGTAGGAGTGTGGCTGCGGTAGGGGTATGGGGGCTGGTAGTTCGAATAATTCTAAGGGCCCAGACCCTGGAGATCTATTTTGTTAACAAAAACAGTGTGGAATGGGTGTGGTAGGCCCAAACTCATATTCCCAAATTTGCTAGCAAACCCCTGCCTGCAATCATCAAACCTCCATTCAAATATAAAGAAATATAGTCTCTCCCTCTGCCAAAACCATTTATCTTTCACCATAGCTGCAAGAATGAACACATTTAAAAGTCTACAAAGCTGCAGGGATCTTTCCAGCTTGGTAAATCAAAAAGTCTTTCTGACTGACAGAAGGAATTTACATCTGTTTTGTCTGTGATGATATAGTCTGCAGGTACATAATCCACATTTTTCATCGGCCCAATGTCCACTTTAAATGGTTAGGATGAACGCCTTTGACTAAAAAGCTATCTATGTTTGATTGCTGCAGAATACCGAACACAAACACAAAGGAAAAAATGCACACTTTATAAGGGAGAATTATTGGCTTAAAAAGCACATACAAACCTAAGACAATTGAGAGATGATACCCTCAACTAGTAAGTAAACAAAGTGGGCGGTGGTGGTGATTCAAATAGTTAAGGCAGAGAGTTGTTGATAGAAAGCCCTGGAAGACCTGAGATTAAGCCCTACCACTGCCAAGAAAGACCAAGAATACCAGGATCAAAGCCCCATCAAAAACAAGTCTACCATTGTTGGTCCTTGAGCAACACCCTTAACCCTTCCTGCACTGTATTAAAGCTGACCTCGTGCTCTGACCCAAAACTAGATGGGATATGCAAAGAAAAACATTTCACTTATGTTGTGAAATGTAGACCAATAAAATTGCAATTGGAATCGTTATTTATTTATAAATCAGGCAGAGAGTTTTCATTATAACGTTTACAGCTTCTCAACACAAAACACACATAATAGTGCCTGGAAAACATGTTCTTGTATTTCTGACCTGATCTTATTTCTAAGTGCAAGGAAAATCTTCAGATGGATTGTGGGGGGATTTTTAGATGCAACCACATGCATAATTCCTGAAATGGTAGGCTACACACTGATCAGCCAATAACATGAAAATCACTGACAGATGACATAAATAACATGAAAGAAGGAAAATGGGCAAGTGGAAAAATATGAAGGACTGATGCTGGTTATGTTAGACGGGTGTAAATGGAATGTGGACACATAGCACATCCTCAGAGGTTCCCCTTGAGAAGTCTGTGATACAGTTATTTTTATAGCACAAGAGGAACCTGCAAAATATTAGCCAGGTGTTTCTTTAATGTTGAAGGTGATCTGAGTAGCTGTGGTATGGAGGTTTGATGGCAGATTCTTGATCAAACACATTGCATTTGCTTTATTTCCTTTGATGCTAAAAACTGCTAAAGACACACAGTTTTATCTGGAGGTAAATCGTCCTCGAGCTGATTTAGTGCTGATTTCGATCAATATTAACCATATTGTGGCAATTACATTCACCCTGGGTCACCACAAAAATATTTACACTGGTATCATGGTAAACTAGACTTGTGTGCCTGTCTAATAAAACTACACCCTTTTATGCTTTGCATTATGCTGCTATACTTCTTACTCATACAAACATGTTTTTGGCAACACACAGCCTCGAGAGTTAATATTGTTAAACGATATTACGATTGAAAAAGCCTTCATTTGTCACATATAAGATACAGCACAATGCAATGTGTTTGATCAGGTATATCCCAGCTCATAAAGTTTAGACAGTTAAGGGCCTTGCACAATGGCCTAACAATCACATTTTTAGACCTTGAACCCTGATCTGATCAACAACAGACAATGATTAAGCATGATACCTATACTGCAGTGGAAAGTGAATATATTATAGGGGAGTCAAGGTCATTGCTGATGGTAATATTGCACTTGCTCAGGCTTAGTTTACACTCCCCCACTGGGGAGCTGTGCACCATGTCAACACACACAAAAACTACTTTTGGTATCCTGGAATCTCAAATAGAATGCAGAAGCAATAAAAAGTGATGACTGACTAATAATTAAAGAGTAAATGATCCTTTTTTCAACAATTTAACCACCATACATGAAATTTAAATATTTGCTTATTTTTCTTCAATAAACATACTGACCGTTTCATTTGTTTCATTTTGTTACCAAATTCATTTATTTATCTTCTATACCCGTTCATTGCCAAAGGAGAAAAGCAGAAGGGTACACCCTGTGCAGGTCGCCAGTCCATCAAAGGGCCACACACGTACACACACACACACACACACACATACAAAGACACACACACACTTATTCAATGGGCAATTTAACATCACTAATCAACCTAACATACATGTTTTTGGACTGTGGGAGCAAACCAGAGTACCTAAAGTACGCCAGCCTGCAGAGAACAAACTTTACACAGAAAGATCCTGCCCTATAATCAAACCCGAACCATCTTGCTGTTAAGTAACGGTGCTAACCACTAAGAGACCGTGCTAAGTTCAACTTATTTTAAAACTATTTGCATGTCACAGCACAGTTTGAATTATCTAATTCTAATTATCTTATATGAGATTGAAACTTATATGTGAGGAAACACTAGGAAAAATAAGTACACGTAAAAAATAAAAACAACATAGTAAATCAATGAATGATAAAATGTAAAAATCTAGATCTCCACTACAGACTGCTCTTTAAACCATTAAACTCATTTAAATCAAATGTAACTTAACAGATATATATGCAGTATATGTGTATAATCTGTGTATATAGACTATAATGGGAGAGAAGAGTGTTAAATTAAATAGAGGGTAAAACTTAGAAGTGGTTATGTACATCGTAGATAAACTTACTGTACTTAAAAAAGTATTGTCTGTAAACTATTTGTCTTTTATGTTAATCTGGCACCTCTCACACTAAATCTTCTGCGATGAGAATTAACATGGAGTATTTAGTTAAATTCTATTTGCATGGAAATCCTCGCAAAAAAATGTGAAACAATAATCTGCCGCATCATTATTTTTAACCTAAAGTTTTAGAAATTTTTTTTCAGTAGGAATAAACACAACAAGTGCTTGGCCTAAACACATTATACTTACGCTGTTACTGACACTGAGTTTCTAGATTCAGGCTAATCAGCAGGCAGCAGCTAAGCCAATTAGCGATAAAGCGAAGTGGCTCATGCTCTAATTGTGTCCTGTAGAGCAGCACTGAGCAACGTTTTCTATCTCTCTAGAGAGATGTCCTGGAAATGCCCCACTTTTAATCATTTTTTTTAACTCGTGCACAGGTATATAAATAACCAGCTGGACAAAATGGGCTTTTCATCCAAAGGACAAGAGTACTGATTTTGTAGTGAAAGAACCACCAGTATTCTAATATTTTCATTCCTTTTGAAATAACTGTTACAATTGATTAGAGATTATCTGCTCCATGATAGATATTATGTGCTCCATAGTATCACCTTACTCTATAGTGAGTCGGGCACTGATGCTAATCTAAGGTCTGCCACACTCACTTTTGCACACTGTATCTATATGATTCTCACTGCATACAACTTTGGTAAAGAGTTTATAGAAGATTCATTGATGGCTATAAACAAAGGTGCAGTAAGAACAGGCTGGCTGTTGTAAATAAATACAAGGAAATTCTTTATTAACTCACCATAATAATACTGGGAGTAACTTTAAACCACGGAACAATTATATGGCTGTCACAGGAGAAAGAAATTGGGAACTACTGCATTAAATGGTTATGGTCTTGTTTGTCTTATTTGTCTGGTAAGCATGGACATCGTTAGCTGAGTTGTTTGAGAGTTGCCCTGCTCTTGGGTCAGATATTGAGATTTTTTAACAGCTAAAAATCAACTAAAACAGATCAATAAGAAAAGCTATAAAGAAGGCATGGTGTTGCCATAAAGCTCAACATACATCAAAAATCTTTGTAGGCTGTAGCATATTGTATATACCACAGGTCCCTATGTCTGACCTCATTATTTCTCTTGAGCCCAAAAGAACAAATCACCATAGCCACACTAAGCAAGTAAAAAGCCTTCCTTAAGCATTAGAGGTTATTATAAGAGCAGAGCTTATACTGCCTATGGTTTTCTCAACTTCCCACATTCTTTTGCAATTGAAGTATTCTTCGTTTCATCTCTGGTGATGATACAGAGTATTTAATTGGATCTATCAGCAAATCTTGATGTTATCATATATAAATATATATTAAATATTTTTATTTAATTTATTACTGTGGTCAGTTTTGAACATCCTGACTCCCACAAATAAGTTGATGCAAATGGAAGAAATCTAAGTGCTGCGTCAGACAGCTGAGGTTGCAAAGAGCGAGAGCTGTAGAGAGTTGCGAGCTAAACATAAAATGTGTGCTTAAACTCCACCTCTCCATCTTGAAAAATCCTGTACATATGTGTAAGATTTTAACTTTAATTATTGTACAATATATTTTCTTGCTATTTTTTATTAATTCATTCATCTTCTATACCCGCTAATATCCTAATACTGGGTCACAGGGGTCTTCTGGGGCCTATTTTCAGTGCACATAAGGTGAAAGGTAGGGATACACCCTGGGCAGGTCACTATTCTATTGCCTGGCCAACCGAATGTACATGTTTTTGGACTGTCTGAGAAAATCGAAGTAAAACCACACAAGTGCATGGAGAATATCTTGGCTCAAGTCAAGAAGGCGATTTTGCATTGCCATTAGGAGCGAGGGTGAGTGTGTGGTTGTTCGTCTATGTGTGTTTATGCAAAGGACCTGTTTTATCCCTGCTTTTCACCCTATGTGATTTGTGCTGTGATAGGCTCCAGCAGACAACCGTAACCCAGAGTTAGGGGTTAAGCATGTATAAAAGACAAATGAATGAATGAATGAAAAAAATTTATGCACATTATAATTAAAAATGAACTGAGTACCAAAATGAATACCTGACTATGATTTATTCTTGGAAAGCATTTTCACCCCTCTGATCTTTTTGTTGTGCGGTTCTTCCTGTTCAAATCTGCTTTAAAGCATTTATTTAATCCATTTCGACTGGAATAGCAGAAAACAAGTTTTCTAACACTGTAATACATAGTGCAATTTAGTTTAAATCTTGGGAGTGATGTCAGAAATGTTTAAAATCTTCTCTGTGTTCCATTATTTTCAACATGTGTGCAATTAAGAGTATGTATAAAAGCGGGCAATTTGTGCATCTGCAATTTTCTCCCCATCACTGGTGGTAATGAAGAACTCTCATATCAGTTAACACAACACTTCATTGGCGTTTAAATAAGCTTAAAATGTACTGTAGCTGTCTTTGAGCAGGGACAGCAGCCAAAGAAAACAAGTGGAAAAAAGGCTTAAAGCTGAAACTTCTGAGAGTTTTTTTAAGAGTGCAGAGTGTGCTGATATATTTTCCATCCATTAGCTGAGTGTGGGGCCTGACACAGACACACACACACACAGACACACACATATGGATGTACACAAATGTATTTATAGACACACACAGAGAAATGGGTACAGTTGCACATATACACATAAGACACTTGTGTTCCAGTTTTCACATCTGTATTTAATTATCTGATGGTGTTATAATAACAATTATTTTGATCTCACTTAATCTCTTGTTCCATAAGTAAAAGTGGTCCTTATTCAACATAAACTGTAAAATCCAGCAACAAATAGAAAGTCACCACTACTTAGCGTATCAGTCATAACATCCTAAAAAGGCTGTGTAAAATATTGACAGCTAAATATCAGATTTGTTTTCATGAAAGTGATACGAAATTTTAATCTCTGATATCAATACATATTTAAATGTACAATTACAGCATTTTGGCATATGTCTTCATTCAGAGCGACTTCCATCTATCTCTTTTATACAACTGAGCAATTGTTTGTTAAGGCCTTGCTCAGGGGCCGAACAGTGGCAACTTGGTTGTGATGGGAATTGCCAAATCCCAAACACCTTAACCACTAGAAGTAAATTGCATTTAAAACTATTTTACATTAACATTAATTAATAATTAAAACCCTGCCAGAAATTAGTCTCTCCACTTCTGTAGTTTTTGCTGACACATATGGCACACATGGCCTTTGTCTCAGAAGCAAGCATGGCAGAATAAAATGCCAGCTATGTATTATGTTGCAGTGTGTATTGTTTTGCAGTATATTGTAAAATATTGCGTTGTGATCTATGTATCGCGATATGTATAATATAGTGAGGCTGTTGGCAATACACAGCCCTAATTTTGAGCATGCAGCAGTAATTTGATATCATCATTTCGGTTTTAATGATGCAATGACACACAAATTAACTGACTACAGTGTGCTGAATAAAACACATTTTTCACAGCAAACAGATTCAGGATCAGAAGAAATAACCATTATTTAGTTTATTTTCATGATTTTACTTCTTGACACATGATACTCAAAAGCTCTTCATTCCTAAAAAACTCTTTATTTCTTTATTTCTTTACTCATAACACATCACACCATGTTAGAAAATAACAGCTCGAAAACAGATTTTCAGATGTCCTTTATTTTCTAGTTCAGCCTGTAAGGAAACAAGTAAAGACTAAGAGTCACACACTCATCTTCACCTTAAAGACAGACTCTTTTCATCTTTGTTGTTATTTATTGTTACTCATGCATGATTTTTTGTTGAAAAGGCATTTTTAGTACAGTTACTTTTGCTTTGTTGGTTACATATCTGTTTTTCTTCTAATATAAGCAGTTTCATATTATTTAAATAAGCAAATAAGGGCAAAGTAATCTGATATTTATTGTTACCAGTAAAAGTGTTAAAAGTAACACATATAGTTTATTGTGTGTTGCATTTAGATGAATAGATAAATAAATAGGCTGTGCTGTTCTGCATTCATACCAAAAATGTGTACCTGGCAATGCCTAATGCATAATACTAAAAAACATTAATCGTTATTAAAAACATTTCTTTTTATAAGGGAATACATTCAGTTGGTGACTAAATTGCAAAATCCATATTTACACAGCAAAAGTTAGTGTAGAAGTATGAATTAGTTTTCTGTTTTTTTCAATAAGATCAAGATTATTCCGAGTAGACGAGTTGTATTATTCCAAATAGACGTATCTAAGTTAAATTTTTTTTAACAGTGTCTAGACAATAGCATCAAACAGAAGCATTATGTATTATGCTTTAAGCCTAGGGAAGCAGCAGTCAAAGGATGAGCTTCTATGTATACACAAAACTGAGAGAGCTCAGGTTTGTTTGACTGTATGCAGGCTGGGGGCTATTGTGGGCCTGAGAAACTACGTAATGGAATATCTGCAGTTTCGTGTCTGGATAGTGCAGTGCTGTCCCATCTAACCTCAGACAAGGATCTGGACGTCTGGACACAATCACACCCTCACAAATCTTTTTTTTTTCAACCTGATGTCGGAGCTAAGACGACGCACAGTCCAGTGCACAGTATATGTATACTTGGGAGGCAAGTGTAAATATGATGGCTGCTGCTTATTATGTTCTAATTTCAGTAGTGGAACTCAACAAAACGTGAAAATCCTAAAAGATGTCTAAAAGGATTGTGTAAATTGTGTAGAGCTTTCTGAACATATGTTTTACTTTAAATCATATTTCATTGACAAAGAGAGAGAGAGAGAGAACTCATGACATTAAGGTTCAGGGTAACATGACAGCTTGAAAAATTAAGCAGCAAATTGCTGCTACTGCGTAATCCACTTCAATAAAAAACAACATGAAGAGGCGTTCAATAACTACAGAAAGACATTCAAGACATGTGGGCATGTGTGGGATAAATAATCAATAAGACGAATACAGGGTGTGCTGAAGAATGCACATCGAAGCTGCTGACAGAAAGATTTTAATGTCCTTGTGTCTCATGGTAGTTTTAAAGAAACCATGAATTGGCTTAACTAAAAGGTTTATTGAACTGGCAACCTGTCTGGGGTGAACCCCTGCCTTTCACACTATGTGTGCTGATATAGGCTCCAGCAGACCGCTGTGACCCCAATTTAGAGAATAGGGGTATAGAAGATATCCATGTCGTACATAACAAAAAATAAATAAAACACTGTAACATACTATTAATGGGCGGCGCGGTGGCGTAGTGGTTAGCACCGTCGCCTCACAACAAAAACATGTGCATTAGGTTGATTGGTGACTCTAAATTGCCCATAGGAGTGAA
>JAOTQW010000032.1:9463445-9473746 GCA_026260075.1 Sisor rabdophorus | reverse complement strand
AGATAGATAGATAGATAGATAGATAGATAGATAGATAGATAGATAGATAGATTTAGATGTATTAATAACTTTGAGTTCAGAGTACTCACACAAACGCGTGGTAGACAAATGCCCAGGCGCGAGGTCTCTCCAGCACGTTGTACAGGTAGTTCTGCAGCTTCCGGTAGCGCGCGTTCCGCCGGCCGCTCTGCGCTCCGTACGCCAGCGGTTTGCCGAGCAGACTGAGACGCGCTCCCCGGGCTCTCCTCGCACTTTCTGAGCCGCTCATCGCCCCGCGTCCGCCTTCCACATCCTTCAGGCTGTAGTTCTCGGCCCGGCGTCCTGGAGACGCTTTCATCCAGAGGCCAGAAGTACTTTCGTCGCCGCCGTGGTCGCGCGGCATTGCATCGCCAGCGGCAGCTGGACACGCGCGCTTGGCACCAACAAGGCGCGCATATAAAGAGATGTGCAACGGAGGAACTTTACGAGGAGCTTCAGGTCGGCGTTCAATTTCTCCTCAGCGCACACTTTCTTTATTAAAGCGTACCGGCGTTAACGATGTCTCCGTCTGACGGGTATCACCTGCGTACAAGTGGCGAGCATCTGCGCTGCTATCGCTCTAGGCTCGCGAGCGCTGTAGAACTAGGACTTCTGAGGAAGTGTCACCATGTCAGTGGTGGAATAGGGATGGAGGGGAGGAGGGCAACCTGTCGACACTAACGCAAGCTTCTCGTTCCCCTCCCTCTGTTTCTAAGTGTCAGCGATACTTTATATTTTAGCCCAGAAGACACCAGCACATGCTCGCGCTCAGCGGCTGCTCGGTGTACCGGTAGGCTCGTGCACGCGCTTGTGTTTATGTGCGTGTCCGTGACGAGGTTCTGCCATATAACGCAGATGGCGCGGAATTTACGCAAGAGATGAGGTACGACGCCATTCACTGACATTTCCCTTTGCTTCGTCGCCTCAGCGCAGAATTCGTTAACAAAGCGCCATAAAGTTAATATTATTATTAACTTCAATATTATTATAATACATCAGCAAAATGGAGCTTAAATAAGCTGTTAGCTCCCGGCTAATTTTTACATTTCGTATTCATTCTTCTTTATTTATTCTTCTTTCTTTATTTTTTATTTATGTCATGTAATCAGTGTAACGCTTTTGTAACATCGCCATGTCACGTATAGGACGATAAAGGTGCCTTTATTTGCCGCATGTTATTATTATAACCCTTCAGCCGGGTAACTGTGACTGATTTTAATCCAGCTCGAGTTCCTCCACAGTCGCGCGCTCGCCATTCCTGCACGCAGCGGTATTCGCGCGCTAAGATAGGCTCTTGTCGTGACAACCACGTGACCCCAAAACTCCAAGTGATTCAGTGCGGGAGATCTTTACACAGTGAATGAATGATAACAACCCGAGGAGTGAACATCAGGAGTCCATTCAGTTTATCGCCAGAGGTTACTAGTATACTAGTACATGTGACTACCAGGAAAAGATAAGCATTGAAAATGAAAAGAAGTTTAAGAAGGAAGGAAAGACTGAAAGGGGAGAAAGGAGGAAAGAAAATTAAAACAATTGTAAATGTAAAAAAAAATAAAAGAAAGAATGTTAAAAAAAACCAAGAAGAAAAAAACAAGCAAATACAATCAAATTACTCTTAAAATGTAATATTTGCCATACTTAAAATATTTCTAATTTATTTAGCTCATTTGTACTACAGGCGGCGCGGTGGTGTAGTGGTTAGCCGCATGGGTTCGATTCCCGGGTCTCCCCGCACTTGTGTGGGTTTTCTCTGGTTTCTCCCACAGTCCAAAAAACATGTACAATATGTTGATTGGTGATTCTAAATTGCCCACAGGAGTTTACGATTGTGTGGTTGCTCGTCTCTGTTTGTGGCCCTGCGATGGACTGATGACCTGTCCAAGGTGAACCCCTTCCTCTCGACCTATGTGCGCTGGGGTAGAAGATGAACGAATGAATGGATTTAGACTATTTTAACAGTTTTGAGCCGTTTTATAAATTACGGTTGTCGTTATTACAGTAAATAATAAATCTGTTTTTTAGATTTTTTTTTTTACAAAAGCCCAGCATTATGAAAAAAAAGGGAAAATAAAAATTGCTAAAAGAATCACAATGATTCAAGGATTAACGATGCAATTGTATGCATAAAGTTATGCGGAAGGAAAAGTGATAAGTTAAAAAACAGTTAATTACAAACAATTAATGCATATATACCCGTCCATGGTGTAGCCTTCCTGCCTTTTTCTTCAGAGAGCTAAAGGGTGAGCTGGAATAGACTCCAGCAGACCCTCGGACCCAGAATTAGGGAATAAGCGGGTATAGAAGAAGAATGAATAAATAAATTAATGGTAATATAAATATATTCATTTAGAGATTCCTGAGATTAGTTTGGCTTAGGCTGTGGTGTTTATCCTCCAGCACCATTCTCATTATATGTTTAATAGAGTTTCGATGTTACACTCTAGACAAAAGGGGTCATTTACATGAATAATTATATGCATGTGACATTTTAACCAGTGTTACCAATAAGCGCTTAAGATGTATTAGATTACATTTGTTGTATGTTCAGGTGACACTGCTCTTACATCTTCAAGATTTTCTAGTGATTTTTCTTAGGCTTTTATAGCTGATAATTGAGATTTAAAGACAGGTATAGTGCATCCAAATATTCTACCAACAAAACACACGTTGTAAATAGACACATGTTTTTAAATATGGTTATGTCTATATTATGTATAATAAAAACAATTCTTTATGATTGTTTTTTCACAGCTCACTGACAGAAGACCAATCCAGCAGATTCTTTGTGCGCCTGGACTATAAGGGTTGCACACAGCTAAAAGGAAAACACACTCTAGTGGCCTGACCCTGTCATTACGGTTTATAACTAGAAAAAAAAAGAATTTTTAATTTTATGAATGCTAAACAATAGGGTCCTGCTAACCATTGCACAACTATGCATAAGCCTGAAACACATACTGCAGAATATCACTATGTTTTTTAGGAACGGTGAAATCCCAGATCAGTTGCCCAGAAATTCTAGTCATTAAAAAAGAGTGCAGATTACATTTGCCTCTGGATCATCTAACAGTGTTATAAAAACAAGTTAATACTAATATGTTGGCAGTATATTAATGGAAGACACCATTATCCAAAGCGATAACTGAACTATTGGGGGTTAAACTTGCCCAGGGGCCAAGCAATACTAAACTGGTTGATAAAAAGAAATCTCTGAAGCTTTTAATTCTGTTTTTTTACATAATTGCATGTTGAAAATAAATCAACAACTGGTTTAAAATGTTAAAAATAAATTTTACTTCCTACTTCTACCATTTTCTGGGAACTTTACCTGAGTTCAATCTGCAATACTACAAATACAGATCAGCCGACAGAGAACTGCGAATCCTATTAAAAACAGGAAGACATTTTTTATGAGGCCAACAACTTCTTTGTATTTGTTTTATATAAGTATTCTACAAACAGCATCCAAATTCAGCTCTATATAAATAAGTTAGATATTAGTTTTAAAATCAGTAAGCTGAGAATTTAAAAAAAAGTACTGATTGAATTTGCAATTTGTTTCTTTAGACAGCAAGATTTCATAAAATGAAATAATTTTGTTGTTAACATTGTTTTTGTTTTCATTAAATACAATAGTTTAAAATCATTAAGGTAAATTGATTAGTAATTAGATTAATGTGTAATACGCAGAGTGTCCACGTGGTGGGGGCTTCAGGTTGTTAACTGTTATTATTACTCTCACTATACTATTAAAATAATATATTGAATCTTTATTTTAAAACGAGTAATGGCAATTTTATTTTAATTATCTTCGTATTTAAACCCAATCTTTTTGTGATCTTATGGGAAACCAAATGGTTAAATTGACTAAAAGCAGAGTTTAATGGTCACATGTGATGGCCAATGTGAATAAAATGTATTTCCAGGTCCATGTTAGTAATAGAAGAAAACAAATATTCAAAACGTTTTGACAGACTATTGCTTCTAATCTCTGCATTGCTTATTTTATTAGTAACACCTTCGAAACCTATGCATGATGTTCTCAAGTGACAGCTGTGCACAATGCATGAAATGCAAATACATTACAGTTCAGGCCCTTCAACTCATGTCTAGCTGTTCAATCCCAGCTAATCCGGACAGGTATCAAAATAATATGGTCTTCAGCAGGAAATCAGCAGTTCTTTAAATAATTTGTATTTTTATATAATGTCTGTAACTATCTAGTTTATAATACTTATATATTCTAAACTGTTGTCTATAATTCCATCACATTATTCTACATGAATGAAATGAAAATAAAATGGAAATCATTTTATGACATGCAAATATTGAAAGCAATTTTATTTTTGTACAACTTCAGTGCAACAAAACACAAATGGTACGTTTAAATTGCCCTTGCTTATTTTACTTGCAATAATATTTAAGTGACGTCTGCATCTAAATCCAGGAAGCCAAGACATCAATACAAACAATACAAATGCCAGAAATGACAGCAAATTGTGATTTTAACTCATCAGGATATTAGTAAAGATCCACAGATTTTTAAATCGAAAAGCAGATCAGACACTAGTGAGACACTAGCAAGGATGGACAATTTACATGTACACAATATTCATGAAAAATATTATTTTTAGTCACACTTCCTTATTAGCTTGACAGAGCGTTTCAGTGATGTACAATATATTTGTCATGATATTGGTGTAATGGTCTGCACTCAAATAAACATTTGTTATTACTGTGTTATTACAAACTATTATCGTTGTCATCTGCTCTGAGACACGGGTACAACCAATGATTGATAAATAAATATTTATTTGCCAATGTACCCTAAATAAATAGTTGAGATATTGTGCTCTTTTGTAAATACATTTTTAATTACAGAAAAAATACTATACTTGTAGATTTTTATATACAATGTGTGGCCAGTGAATTATGTAGTGTATTTATATACTTAAAATTGAGTTATTATAATTGAATTTGAATCATATTAAATAAAAATTACATTTTGGAGTACCTGACACTGGACATCAGTGGCCTGCCACTTTTTCTCGAGCTTTGGAAACGGTCTTTTATAAACTTTTCCCTTGAATGTGCATTAGATCATGAGTGGGTAATGTCATCGACCAGGAGATAATAGTATTCAAACATGAGTGGCAGTGCGCCACGATAAGCTCTTTTTCTTTATTAAGAGAGAGAGAAAGAATATTATGCCCAAAAGACAGCTAAAGATGGCAACCAAGAGGAAGATTCTAGGCAGGAATTTATCAATGTCTGCAATTTAATTAGAGCACAGACACATACACAGTGTGTTAGCTGCCTGGGGTTGAAGCCTCATACTGTGAGCAAATAAAAGTGTGTATCTGCACTTGTTTGCCAAAATTTAATGACGATTGGCTCTGGCTCCGCTTCTGCTGTGGTACAGTACACGTTTATATCGTGGAGTTTCCAAGAAGACTTAACGGAAGACTATGAGAGTGCCCTAGCCTTATCTCTCCTCAGAATCGCTAGCTCTACATGCTTAGATTTTCAGATTCTTCCTTTCAGATACCCAACTTTATCATCTAAGGAGGTAGCATTAAGGGGAGTGTGAGGTTACCACTATGCGTTGCAGTATATGATAAGCCTGTGGAGGTTATAACCAAAATTGTGGCTAAGTTAAATTTAATTTAGAAAAAAAGGTGGTCATATACCCTATTTGGCAAGCATGTCCAGCAGCGATGGGGTGTCTTACTCAGACATAGCTGAGCCTGAGGAGTATGTCTACCTCGAGTTCACTCTAGGCTTATGTCTCTGCAGGTCAGACAGGAGAATGTCTACACACAATAGCTGTTACGCAACTACCAAGTGGACTGTTGTGGGACCTGGACAAGGGAGGGGAGGTTGATCTTTACCACCAGTGGTGCTTCAGGGCGTAAGATCTCTCATGGGGCTCTAAGCATGTCACATAAAAAAAGGATGTAAACAACTTTCTTATCTGGGCGCAGCCACATCAGTGCTTTAACACTAAGATGATGTTCTCACTCATACCTAGATGGTAGGATTAAAAGTCAACACAAGGAAATTCCCCTCCCAGCTCAGAACTGCACCTACTTGCAGGTCGCCTGATACTCGGTGGCAATGTATGCTGACACTGTTGCTACCAGCCTTGTTCTGGCCAGGTCTAGCTTGGCTCTCCCTTCTGCATAGTCCTCCTCTTCAGGCACACATCAGGAGAGTTCTCTGGAGCCTAACACTATCTTTCGTAAAGGCATATGTGACATCTATAGCTGCTTTTATACAGTCCTCTGGTTAGCAAATCAGTGGGCAGGTTGGGTTACCCTGCATACATTTGTCTGATTCTACAACCTGGAACTTCGGGAACCAGGGTTCTTGCATCTCACACAGTCCCCACACATGACACTGGGAAAGTGACTTTGTGCTTTAGTAATGTAGGTGTCTTGTTTACAAATTCCCCCCAAATTTTTTTGGGTTACTTTTGTATTCATGGTCCCCCTAAGGCAATGCACCACATACCATACCCTCAGCCCCCCTAATGTCACCATCTTTGACGTAATGCTTTCTGACACATACTTCAGCGCAAAGATTTCCCAAAGTGTTTTCATACAACATCTTATTCTCTTTGTGAAACCATGGTTACATACGTAACCTAGAGACAATTTGTTAAAGAAATGACAGGAACTGTTCAGCGTATAAACATGCACATACATTTTTTCAAAGCCACTGTTCTTTTCCACTCAGTCTTTTATTTGTAAATAATAAAAATGAATTCTTGAATATAAAACATACACATCATTTGATTAACATCTGTTGTACAAACAAGAAATGTTGTAGTGAATACTTCTATTCTTTTTCATTGGGTCACATGAATTGTAAACAATCAGTATTCTTGAGTAATACTGACAAAGGAAAGAGGTCTGCCATAATGGACAAGAAAGTAAACTTTTTTCTTCTTTTTCTATCAAAAGTGGATTACATGGGCTTTGTTCTAATGCTGTAACAGATAAGCAGAGGTCCAAATTAAAGTGATTATTTTATAGTCACATATATTTAAAAAAAAAGAACCTCTGGACGTGTCCTTCTTCAGCCTTTGTTCCATTCAATGGAGCCAGGAGACAGAGCATAAATCAATTTTAACAGGGCCACTTTGTAAATATAAGTAAACCTTAAAGCAGACTCATATTTACAGTATGTGCATTGTTGTTTGTTTGCAACATTTATACTCAGAAAAAATATAAATATATATACATATACATATATATATATATATATATATATAGCATTAATAATTTCGCATAGAGAGCTCTGGTTTTATACACATTATCTAGCTTAATTCTATCCCCACCCACAGTGGTAGACTACAGAGAACACCAACATCTTTAATAAAAAAAATGAGGGCCTCATGTTTGTTCAGTACTACAGTACAGAACTAATTTATCAGTAGAGTAAAAAAAAAAATTCAAAAACTCCTCACAGACATTCTGCCCCAAATGAGGGCTGTGTGCATGGCTAAACTTGGCCAAATGCCCACACATGGAATGAATGGCTTCATTTTATTGGTTAATCTATTGATATTAAGTACAAGCAAACTGTACAAGTACATGCAACATACAAGCTGGCCTACAGTATGTGGAACTAACACACATTTATCTTAGTCTCTTTTTCTCATCTGTCTGTTTTAAAAATGTGCATGCAGCTTGAAACAGTTCCAGAGTCATGCTGTTGCCCATGTTGGAAGGAGAAGGTGGCAAGTTTTAGGAGATCACCATCTCATGCCATATCCTGAACCACCTCTCTTGTACTATCATATTTGTCCAGATGCTCAGGAAAGAAACAGAATTTATTTCTTAATTTAATTTAAACCACAAAATAAAAAAAAATGCAAAAATAGCTTATGATAATTTCAGCTGTTAGAATTTTAAAACTTTGTTATAAATATCAAGCATTTGTGCTCGCTTCAAAATAACTCTACTTGGTTAGAAATACAGTCAATAACATGACTTGCTGCAACCTGTGTGCATGGTGCCTCTCCGCTGTAACCAATTCTTCCAGTAGGCCAAAAGTATAAATGTATAGATGTCAGTTGGCCATCCCACTAATCTCCTGACCAGGCTGAAATATACATCACTCCCAGTGTTCTCCTGCATGTGGTTATGCATTACCCTTCAAGCTTAACAACACTACTGTCAGAATGAGGCATGTGTTCATATTCTATGAGGTGTGTTTGTAGACGAGAAAGTAAAAAAAGCAAAGCAGTCTGGCAGAACTGCTGTAAACAGACTAAGGTTTTCAAGCTGGCCTCCCCTGTAACACACACCTGATCTGTTTCAGTGGCATACTGCCATAAGCAAAGGCCCTGCACTCAGCGTTGGTGAGGAGGCAGGGAGATTCTGAGGAGACCTTTGCCCTTTAACCCCTGACCTCCAGCTTCCTCTTAGCAGTGAGGCTTCCTATACAATGAGGTTAAGGGAGGGGCAACATTTTCTTCACTCTCAACGATCCATCCCAACTTTGTCTCACACACTCTTATACACTCCCTATATGGTAAAAAAACAGCTCCTAAATGTTAGTGATTGGCAAGAAGTACTCAGGCAACCGGCATGACGGTCAGCCCCCTCCTGTCTCTCTCTCTTTCTCTCTCTCTTTTTCTCTCTCTCTCTTTCTCTATCTGAAAGACGCACTAGAGTGCTTTCAGCTGCTCATCACTCCCTCTTTTAATTTAGGCTTGCACATCTCAGCAACATGACTAAGACAAACAAAACATGCAGTAAGGAGTGTATTGGATCAAGGGAAATCTCAGCAATCCAAAGGCCAAAATGAAAAGAGAGGAGAAGTGATTGTCAGGCTCCAGCAAATTTTTGATCGTGATTCTGTCCGTCTGTCTTGCTGCCCCCCTGGCACTGGTATTTTTAATTTTTATTTGCCATAGGTTTTCGCTCTATGCAAGCACATTATATCTCGGGTCATCTCTTCTATTCACTAGGACCTGATGCCTGTTGGCCCTGAATCGAGTGATGACTGGGAAGCACGCCGAGTGAGGGGAGCTAGTGTTGGATCCACCAACGAGGATGGGGGAAATAGTTTATACCAGCCAATCACTGTACTAGAAAGATCCAGCTCTTCTAAAAGGATCTGTGCAACTCCCATGAAGCACTTGTGGTCCATCCGTCCATAATCACCCCACACAATTACCTGTCAGAGAAAACACAGCTTATACATTTTTAATGATTCACAAAAAAGCATTAAAGACAAATAGGATTATACGGTTGCTTACCTGCAGCACTTTGCCCTGCGGACTCTCCTCAAACAGCAGTGACTGCTGATACAATGGGTCAAGAGTTTTTCGAGCAATCTTGGTTTTCTTTTTTGCCTTGCATACTCCATTATCCAGTAAGTAGACCTTGACATACGGAGCTGTGAACCGCAAAAGCTATCATCAATTCAGCGGGAAGGTAATAATAAACTTATAACACGTGCCTAAACAGAGCAAAAAGCAGGAGCAGGGCACTTTTACCTGGCAGCGATTTAGATCCTGGTTTGGGGGTAAGGCCACGTGCCCTTATCACCTCCACCTCCAAGTGGCCCTTTCTATCCATTAAACCGATCTGAACATCTCCTAAAACATATATTAACTATAATTAAATGAGAATCGTAAAAGCTTTTTCAACTTTCTTTTGTTCTAGTTTATAAAGCTTATACAATTAGCCCAAATTAAGATTTGAGTAAGGCAGCATGGTGGCGTAGTGGTTAGCACGGTTCGAATCCTGGGCATGGGGTATTTCTGTGCAAAGTAGTCCCCGCACTTGCGTGGGTTTCCTCCAGGTGCTCCAGTTTACTCCAACAGTTCAAAAACATGTGCATTATGTTAATTTGTGAGTCTAAATTGCCCATAGGAGTGGAAGTAAATGTGTGTGGTTGTGTGTGTGTGTGTGTGTGGCCCTGCAATGGACTGGTGACCTGTTCAGGGTGTATCCCCTGCCATTCGCTCTATGTGCGCTGGGATGGGCTCCAGCAAGACCCCTGTGACGGGAATAAGTGGGTATACAAGATGAATGAATGAATGAATGAACATTTAAGTAATACACCCTGAAAAGAAAACTAACCCATAGAAGGTGTGGCTAGTGTCTGCCTCCCCACTAGCTGTGCAGGTCCAAGTCCATCGAGGAAGTCACTGAATTGGCTGTCAGCTCCTAACCTCATCCCTGAGAAGATCAGACTATCACACACACACACACACACACACACACACACACAGAATTAGATATTTCTATCTTTGTGTGGCA
>JAOTQW010000032.1:9401164-9420248 GCA_026260075.1 Sisor rabdophorus | reverse complement strand
AGATCAAGGACCTACAAGAATCCTTAGTTTTAAGGATTCTTGTAGGTCCTTGATCTGCCAGACACCTGGTAGAAACCTGATATTTTTTAAAATCTTTTTTAATCTCTTTGTTTAATGTATTTAATCTGGTTTGGCTTGGTTTAATGTGCCAGTATATTATTTCTGCCACTTCAGACCAGGCAATCAGGCATAAGAGAACGTGGATGTACCATGTGGTTCCATATGGCACCAGCAGCACAAAGATGAACTAACTTGACTGTTTCTCTCTTTCTCCGGAACTCCCCCACTGAGGGTAATATTCACTGCCCAAGCCCCCCACTAATTCCACACATAAACTCATGCCAGTACTTATGCTCTATTTCGGTTATTTGTAATAATTCTATTCTATTTTTGACTTTAAAAATTCTCCTTGTTTATTAAAAATCAAATTATGCTTTTTTTAAAAATATTTTCAGGGTGAGCACTATTGCCAATCAAAAACCACAAGTGCTATTTATTGTTAATTATCAGAGAAGACCAAAAATAAGAATACAAATAACAGAATTAAAATAAATAAAACATAATCCAATGTTAAACATAAGCATTCAAAATTAATTACTTTTACTTTGACATTTACAAATAAGAAACACCGTAGACAGGATAATTAAGCCCTCACACAGTTCTTTAGACAGACAAGTATTGCGGTAGTTTATCCTCAATGTTAACTTAGGATTTAGATTACATCAAGGTTTTGGAGTCATGATTCAGATCATTCAGCAGATCAGCAAAAAAAGAGGAGAACAAAAACGTAATTTGCTCTGCATTCATTACAAGAAAACACAAACATAAATAAATAAATTACCAAATTAATAAATAATTAATTTGGTAATAAAATAATTTAAAAATAAAAACATACCTCAACTTATAATGCTAAAAAAGATAAGTACGTCGTAGCATTTACTTGCTGTGAATAACTGCCTTTCGCTAAAATCCGAAGTGGCCAGTCAAGTGTTACTTGCACTCACTGGAGTAAACCACTGGGTTTACTTGGTTAATGTGGTCAATTAGATATTTTATGGTGTCTATTTAAATTCCACTCTTGTGTGAATCTTATAGAGGGGGTGTGTCTGTGTGTACTGGACTTTGCATTTCCTACTCAGCGATAAACTTTGTTTTAATCACTTTGGCATATGAAGTTGCTTCCATACATGCAATTTAAATTATGCATTTAAATGTTCTTCTGCAATTTTTTAAATAAAAAATATATATCCAGAATTGAAAAAGTAGCGATCACTCGCAGGCCGAGTGCTAGATGAAGCATGTGTCATAATTCCTACGGATCAACTGCAATCTAGTAAACATGGTCTTGATTGTATTTTCAATTTGATACAATTTCTTTGGCTGTGGAGAACTAGAAATTAACTTTTATTATAATTACTTAATTTTCAAATTATAGCCTTCGACCGAAGATTCAACTCCTGTTATGACCTTTTCCAGGAAAATATAGATTGTTCATATGTAAACACCATTGCATCAAATGTACAAGCTAAAAATATATGCTGTGCTGCCCCGCATTGTTCAGCAGGCAGCTTTTACTTTTCCCTCTAGTTGTCATCTTTCGATTATTAGCTTTGCAGATCTTGGAAATACACGTAGAATATGTGAGTAAAATTGATTAAGCTGGTCACTGAACACACAAGCTTTGACTCTGATCCACTCCACCACAATTCTGCAACAGATTTATACATTTACAAATCACTTCTGACCCTACAGCTGCAGCTCAGGGTTGATCGCAACAGCAATGAAATCACATGCAAACAACCTATTCGAGCTATTTGATGCAAAAACAGTAAGGTCGTAATTGCTTCAGTCCACTCTCTTTATCTGCCATGTTAGGTCAATGTCACACAATTTATTCTCCTATGTATATATTCTTCGGGGATTTTTACAATTGATACTCCTATTAATGCCACCACTATCACATCGCAATTATAGAAACCATAAATATATTAGACAAAAACACAATAAAACTTTTTTTAAAGACAAAGAGACATTTCACATATTTCTCATAAAATATCTTTTTTTACTAAAGCAAGAATTCAGTTTAAGACTACAAACATTTACTCTACAACCACTACCGTACAACTAACATCGTCTCGAGCAGTTCAGAATCAATATTTATCTAATACCATCAAAACTAGATAAACAAATGTAATAAAATATGTAACACAATTAAAGACTGTAAGTCAGAGTTACCAGTCGTCAGCACTGGTCTGGAAAAGGTAAATAAACTATTATTCAGGCTAGTTAGCTTTGGGGTTAGCTGAACGCTTCTCATGATACCAAACTTTTCTGAAAAAGGCAGCCTTAAAAACATTTTTGTATATGTTTGTAAAATTCCTCCTCCGTCAGCCATTAGAGGAGTCAAAAATGTAAAATTTCAGGTCTTACTGCCCCTGACTGCACACCACTGTATATTACTGTTTATGGGCGTCATAGGAACCACTATGGTTTGCCGTATGTGTGCCAAGTTTGCAAAGAATCATCTTTCAAGTACAAGAGAATATAGAGCATAGAGTTCACAACATCTATCATCCACCATACTAGGCAATATAGAAATGCTAGTGAGGTCACATGATCAGTTTGAAGGGCAAAACATATAGCATGTTGTGCGTGTCACATGATTAAAAAAAACTCCCACAGGACAAGTAAGGAGGAGTAAGTGTGCAGCAGTGCCCTTATTATGCCAAGCTGGAGCATCTATGGTGTGCCGAGGGAGTAATGCTACTTACTTTCTTAAACTAAGGAGGGTCCCTCCTAAAGTTGTACTAACACTGTCCTGCACACGGTTTCTTAAAAACTTTGCTCTAGATATAGGTTGCTCTAGACATTATGCTCTTAGAGGCTATAAAAAAACATTGTAAATCTAAAGTTAAACTATTGTTTTACTAATTCACATAAAGTTACAAAATTAGCAAAGCAGAAAAAAGCAATGATTATCTGCTCATTGACTGTGCTTAAATACGATAAGACCAGAAGGCTGGTCTGTATATGTAGTAATGAATTAAAACTTCATTTTTATTTTTTATTTTAAATGTAATCTTTTTTATTTCATTTCTTTTAATATTTAAAATGTATTCTTGAACAAAGATGCAGAAAAATATCTTTAAAAATGTAAATGGTCGTTCAGTTTTAATGTGCAAAATAACATTTATTTAGTAATAATAAATAAGAAAATGTGTTTTATTGGCTTCTTTAGTACCAAAGCAGAACTGATCACCACTTACCGCAGGGGTCACCAAACTCGGTCGTGAAGGTTGGGTGTCTTGCAGAGTCTGTCTCCAAAACTAGTCCAGTTGTTGCTTTGTATACTTCCAACTTAGAGGTAGGTGTTGGAGAATAACGCAGCAGGACACCAACCCTCCAGGATTGAGTTTCACAAGAGTCTCAGCTTTCTAAAGATATTTAGTTTTTTCTTTCTCAGTGCTGTAGGACACAGAGATTTTAGATATCTGCCATTGTGTCACATGAAGTCGTTTCAGATGTCTGCCATTGTGTCAAATGAAGTCGTCAAAGCAGTGCAAATTTAATTGATATAGACAAGAGCAAATTATCCACATAAAGTGTGTTTTTGCCATTTTGACATATTTGACGGTTTTTGGGGTAGTAAGGTACATTATTTTAATACTTCCAGGTGGAAATAGTAGGATATGTGGGAACGTTTTGCATACTGTTTTTCACATACTAAGGATTTGGACATACTACTCCATTACACATTTAGTTTTATTTACTATACAGAATGGACATTTGCTATTTTAGACAAAGCTTATGTCCTATGTGACATGCATCAGATTTAGCTGAAATGCAGCTACAAATGCATCATTGCAAAGCAGATATTATTACAAATTTAATTCAATTTATTCAATTTAGTGAGTAAATTATAAACACTGATTTGTTAATACATATAATATGTCTATACTGGACTGTGTTTTAAAGCAGTTCTGCCAAGTCTTGTGTTACAGACACAAGTACAGTCATGAGTTTACCACAACATATAATCTCTCTTCCATTATACCTTCCTCTGATTTATTATGCAAAAAACATGATGCATATCATGCATATCAGATAACTGGTCCCGACTACCAATATAAGATCTTATAACTGAGGTGACCAAACACAGTTTTGTTTTCTGTTACATTCAGGAGTATAAAATCCAGAGATTGTGTCAGCATTGGAAGACCTTTAGTGAGAAGAGACACATAATGCAAGAATCCTGAGGCATCCAGAGATTGCTAGCCCTAGCTGAATTATGCTTTGTAAGGATTGGCGCATTTGATGCAAAGATGCCAACCCTATGTTGACTTTGAGGCTGTCAAAATCCTACGACTTCCACTGACTGTATGCGATTATGCAAAATGCACTGGACATAATCCAACTACTGTTTAAAATAACATCATTTATATACCACAATCTCTGAAAAAGAGTCACCCAAATGAGGGTAGGTTTTTTTTGGTTCCGGCTCCTCTCAAGCTTTCTTTCTCTTACCATTTAAGGGAGGTTTCCTTGCCACGGTCGCACCAGGATTGCTCACTGGGGATTTATATTTATTTTTCTAAGATTAATCATGAACTTTTGTATTGTTACTTATGTTATTTACAGCTGCTTTGGGACAATATCCAATGTCCCTTAAAAGTGCTATACAAATAAAACTAAATATAACTGAGAAATTATATTAAATGGATTACCATGCATCTTTCAAAATCTTTAAAGAAAACTGTTTCTAGATTTCTGTGCCATATACAAAGAGTTTACTGACCCTTTTCTAAAATAAACAGAACAATATTACTTCTTCATAAAGAATTAATTAAGCTAACCGTTAAATCTAAAAAATGTAATAAGCTAAAGTGTTTGCACTGATAATCGTTGAAAGCAGGCAAATGAGTGCAAGAGGGAAAAAACACATAACAGTAAGCAAAAGCAGCAGGAAAGTGTATGACGAGGTAAGAGCGAGAATGATCAGAGTCCAGCTTGTACAAAGCCATCCACTTGAGTGACCATTTGGCTCTGTCAATAGCAAAACTCATTACTCTTTTCTTTCGTGTCTTTTACACACTAGCTTTAAGCAGTCAAGGTTTCAGTTTACTCTATGAAAACATTTAGCCTAAAACACCTGGCTGCAGGAGCAGCGTGCCATATAAGTTTGGAGTATACAGAGACTGTATAGGTGCAAGTTAGAATTATTTTAAGACATGATTTTCAGTTTTCGAGTTTTAGAGCAGAATGGAGGAGTGTGTTGCAGTGAGTAAGGATGAGGGGCGGAAAGAGACAGATGGAGTGTGTGGCAGAAACAGAACTACATTAAATGGGTACCAGCCTCCCAAGACAATGCTGTCCATATGGTCTGGCAGTGCACTTATACACCTCCACCATCAGAACCCAGCAGAGCCCAGCAGAGGCTTCAACTTGACCCAAACACATTTTACTACCTAGCACAGTGATTGCTAAGCAAATGCACACCAGGCCTTACAGAACACAGAGCAAACTAACCCAAAAATATATTCAGATAATATCTACCCAAGAACAGACACATTCATTCATTCATTCATCTTCTATACCTGCTGATTCCCGACCTTTTGGGGTCACCGGGGTCTGCTGGAGCCTATCCCAGCGCACATTGGGCGAGAGGCAGTGGTAAACCCTGGACAGGTTGCCAGTCCATCGCAGGGCCACACAAACAACCTCACGCACTTACATTTCCACCTATAGGGAATTTAGAATCACCAATCAATCTAATGCACATGTTTCTGGACTGTGGTAGGAGACCAGAGTACCCAGAGGAAACCCACGCAGGGATAACATGCAAACTCCTCACAGAAAGACGCCAGGACCTTCTTGTTGTAAAGCGACCGTGCTAACCACTACGCCACCACGCCACCCGACAGACAAATTTATAACAGATAAAACTAATGTAGTAAAATATCAGTATAGTCATGTTGAACAGGAACACATGCATTTACACGCCATAGTAAAATTGTAATTGTTTCAAATAAACATTAACTTACAGTGTCTTTATAAAATATTTAACCCCTATAAAACTTTTCACATTTTTTTAACACAAACCACAAACTTAAAATGTTTTATTGAGATTGTATGTAATTAAACCCACTCAATTTAGCACATTATTTTTAAGTGTTAAGATCAGCCCGATTAAATGGCCAGCATCTCTGTACAGCAATTTTTAAGCAGTTTTCAAGGCAGCCATTACCATGTTGTAATACGGGTGATAAGTGTTACTTTTCTTCCACACATTAAGGTCAAAAAGTTTAACCGTGGTCTCATCCGACCAGAGCATCTTCTTCCATCTTCTTTGCTTGCTGTGTCCCCTGCATGGCTTGTGGCAATAACGACGATCTCAAAAAAACAACTTCTTGCCACTCCTTTAAGCCAGATTTGTGGAGTGTACAACTTATGCAGTAGTTGTCCTGTAGTTGTCCTTCTCTTGGCTGCTTCTCTCACCAGTGTTTTTCTTGCTCAGTCTGTCGGTTTAGGTAGACTTGTCTTGGTAGGTTTAAAATTGTAGCATACTTTTTATATTTTCCATTTTTAGAAGACTCCAAGCAATGGGTGTTTCTGTGCGAAATTTATATGTTCTGCCCACGCTCGCGTAGGTTTACTTCAGGTACTCCGCTTTCCTCCCACACTCCAAAAACATTTATATAATTTTAATTGGTAATTCTAAATTGCCTATAGGAGTAAGTGAGAGTGCGTGTGGTTGTTTGTTTATGTGTGGCTGTGGACTGGCTACCTAAAAAACTTTGTGCAAAGGGGCACTGTCATGTTGGAACAGTGTTTGACTCTCTTTGTTTTTCTTTTTTTTTATTATTATGGTGATCACTACATTAACTTTGCCGCAACTGTTAAGGGAAGATATACTTACATGAGTCCGGCCATACAGTGCAATAATCCATTAGTGCCCAGGTTTTAACACTACAAAAAAGCCTGGAAAAGTTCCTGGAGTGTAAATGCTTATGCAAGTCTAAAGATCGGCGCAGTTCAGCCAACATCACATTTCAAACTGTCTCTGATTGAGATACACAAGCTTAAGTGTTTAGAGGAACAGGATTCTAAAGCGGGGAAGACTGAACACATCCAGCAAGCACTAAAAATACTCCTTGAGAGAGAGGCGTTGTAGGTGGAAAGTGAAAAATGACGAAGATTTCAGCTCTGTTGGGTTGGGCATTGGAGTCCTCCACTGTGTGTGTGTGTGTGTGTGTGCATGTGTGTGTGTGAGAGAGAGAAAGAGAGAGAGCGAAAGAGAAAGAGAAGAGAGAGAGAGAGAGAGAGAGAGAGAGAGAGAGAGAGAAAGTAATAGAGAATAAGATAACAAGAGAGAGACTGTGAGCTGATATCGTTTGGTAATGTATTGCCGTAACTTTGTGAGCATTGAAAAAAAAAAAACTTGTAACACTCTTTGTAACACTCCTGCATGTTCATAACATTTTTAAGAGCTGTTGCACGATAGCTGTCATGCTGTCCTTTATATCCTGTAGTGATAATCAATCTTTAAAGAAAGAACAGAATAATGATGTGACGAAAAACAAAGGCATCAAGCCAAAGAAAGAGAAAGCCCATTGGGAATTAAAAAACATGCCACAGGAGCTTTGGGAGATCTTTCACAATTGACACTATGGACACCATGGATACAACCCTTAGGAACACTCTGCTTCCCATCTCCTCTAACCAGTGTGCAGTTGTCACCCAAGCCTTCCCAAGAGAAAATATACCAATTCACAGGAGCAAACAAGTCAAAATTAAGTGCAAAGAATAAAGAGATGTCATCCATTGCTTGGACTATGGAGCTAACATATCACTAGTGCAAGGGAAGGACTTAAGTAATTTATTTCCTCATTAAAGATCCCACAATCTACAATTTTCCAAGCTGACTTTCCTAACTGACAAATCAAAACCTAAATTCCTGGTAAGTAAATACAGATAGCCTTATTATTTAACAATCATATTAAAAGACTTCTGTCATATTTTTGACACATTTAATATTTCAATATGTGTGCATATTTCTACATTCAAGTTTCATAAATGTCTCCTCACACTTTTAAGCTCAAGCATCATCAGTTTCGTCTGATGTGCATGGTTTAAACTACAGCGGTGTGAAAATATCGATACAACTATTAACATTATCACCTCTCACCTAGTATCATTTATTCATTCATCTTCTTTACCCGCTTAATCCCGGGGTCACGGGGTCTGCTGGAGCTTATCCCAGCGCAAGACCGGGATTCGAACCCAGGACCTTCTTGTTGTGAGGCAAAGGTTCTAACCACTTTGCCACTGCACCGCCTTTACCTAGTATCAATACATGTTTTGTTTATATGTTTCTGACTGACTTACATTTATTTTAATATTCAATTAAAAGCATCAGTGCGTGTCAACCGGATTCCTCCTATGCTTCTGGAGTTGTCTCACATGTGGCCATTATATCAGAAGCAAGCATGGTGGAAAAACATAAGGCTGCCTCTGGCCTGTATTTGTGGATTTTTGAGCTATTTGTTTACTTTTTTTAACTGTTGCAAAGTATTGCAATATGTTAGGATGTATTGTATTGCAATATAGTTTAATATGTTGTAAAACCCTTATATTACCTAATAAAATAAAAGAAAGGTCATAAGTTGTCAAAGTTAGCGTGTACAGCTTCCGCACATTTGCATTTAAGTATAATCATACAGGTAAATTCAAATAAATGATAAAATCACAATGAACCCTAATATCAGCATTAACATTTATTAATGTTTATGTTAATTGCAAGAGCAGAGTGAATGAGATTAAAGTTACAAGAATTGTAAATTAGGTATTTGACATAAAGTCCCTAAAAGATGAACCAGACACACGTGTATTACAGAGCTTACTAATCTTGTTTTGGTGAGTTTGTTCGTTCATAAGCAGGCATCTCTTGATCAGGTGAATATGAGCTACACCTCCAAGTACAATAAAGAAGAAGAGTTATCTGAGATTAGGTCAGGACACTCATCAACACTGAAACGGCTCTGACTGCTTGTAAATCTTAGCTCGTCTGACACAATCCCGTGCCTCAGTGAGGGATTTCCCTCAAGATAGAGAGGACTCAGGGGAACAAGGGAAAAACATAAAAGAAAAATGGAGAACTACGATGCACATCGATCTGCAAGAGTGGACTAAAGCCAAGCCGTTTGGGCATGCTGTAAATGTGTGTATATCACACTTAGCACTGTGCACTGTACAAAGCATCCATAAATAGACGTGATAGACCTGTGGTCTCTTCTTCCCTGTAACTCATCTAATTGCTAAATTAACTCTTTGCTGACAATAAAGCTGTCTGTGAAACTAAAGCATCACGTTACATACTAGAAATTGTTCATGCAAACTTTACACTACATGTCATCTTTGAAAGTTATAATAAGCTCAAGCCTCAGGAACTAGAACTGTTGAAAGCTTTCCAGAATTACAAATTTGGCTTAAAGCCCAGAACAACCAGGTTCGTATGATGTAAAGCTCTTCTTAAGTAAAATGACACCAATCCGGAAAAAAAAGATATGAAAGAATGCTCCCATCCCAAAAAACTGTACTACTCTACACACACACACACACACACACACACACACACACACATACTTATAGAGTGTCTGTGTAAAATGCAGGTGTTAATACCACACTTCATGGTTATAGAAATATTGTTTGTCTAATATTGTGTTGAATATTTATTATAATTATTTCAGTTGAAAGAAGGTAAGAGGTCATTTCTTTTCGTTCTACTGTCCTTGTCCTGTTTTGAAATAATATAGTCATTTTTAATATATATTATATTTATTATTATTACATATATTCTGCCAAATTCTGTTAATGTAAATATAGCATTTAATGAAATCTATGGATACAAATACGAATGTATATTCAGTATTAACTATAGCATGAACAAAATCCCATATTTATGTTACACCATGGGGCTTTGTACAGCTTCTATCTTTTCGAGTGAGGAAATCTAGAATTATGATCAGCTCCAATTTAGTTGTTTATTTTTTTCAATACTAAACGGAAAACTTTATTTGGGGTAATGCCCAATTCAGACCATAATTGCCTTATTGAAATCTAAAAGGATTTAACTAACAAAATCAGGAAGTGCTTTATATTATGTAACTTTAAAAAAAACTGGATGTGAACATACTCTGACTACAGTCTAGAGTTCACACACATTAACAAAGCCAGTAATGCTACCTGTTGAGCCACAATCATTGCCTAAAGGAAGCTTTAACATTTACACTTTAATGACAGATCTTTTTGCTGAGAATTGTTAAGTTTATTGTGTCATCAATATAATGTTTTTAGAAATTGTTATTTGGACAGACTTTTAAATAAGTGAGAAAGTAGACAACATTTAATGAGATTCATTTACATTAAAACATTATTTGAAGCATTGCATAATCCTTTTTTATATGCCAAGCCTTGCCATCCACAGCATATGTTGTCCACCACCAGCAAAGTAACAGGAAGATGGATAACTTTTTAGAATGGCAAAGTCTTTACAAACAAAATAACCAGCAAACTTAAATGTCATTTTAAAAAAGAGTCTGGTTAAAATAGAACATAAGTACATACAGCAATCTCAAAAATGTATCATATTTATTTTATAATGTGCATGAATTTACCAAAAAGGCATTTACATTTTTACAGAATTTTTACACATTTTTTATAGTAATTAAAATAACATTTATTAATAGTGTATCATGCCAAACAGGGCCTGCTGGATTTTGGTATTTTTTGCCATAGTAATGTCTGTTTTAATCATATTTGGACATTTGTTAG
This sequence comes from Sisor rabdophorus, assembly GCA_026260075.1. Taxonomy (NCBI): domain Eukaryota; kingdom Metazoa; phylum Chordata; class Actinopteri; order Siluriformes; family Sisoridae; genus Sisor; species Sisor rabdophorus. Next base: position 9,409,418 of record JAOTQW010000032.1, on the reverse strand, counting down.
TTTGTTTATAGACTAAATGAGTTGTAATATATGGTTTATTTTACCTTAATTATACTTTAGTATTTATTATACTTTCATCTCAAGATGTAGTGTGTGTGCATGCATGTTTGCTCTGCTATAATAGCTAACTAACTGCAGGAACAGATGGATTCTTATCTCTTCTTGCTGTGAAGAAACATGGGTCTTACATGCAATCACTCTCTCTCTCTCACACACACACACACATGCGCACACACGCGCACACACACTCACCTCCTTCAAGCTCCACATTTACAATTTGCTGCCCTTTTGTAAGTTAATACATAATAACCACTTTGTAACAGCTATTACATTTTATGTTATTAAAGTGAGATAAAAGAATAAGAGGGAAACTTAACAGACACCCTTATACAGAATAATTACGCTTACGCAGCGGTGCTGGGAATCAAACCTACAAACTGGTTAGCAGACCAACACCTTAACCAGTGAGCGACAATCTTGTAAACAGGACAGATTATACTACTTTTCACAGGTTGATTGTTTAATACATGCAAAAATAATTGACATGTATTTTAGAAAACAATAGCTGCGTTGCTTTGTTTCTCTTACATGCCAATTTGTATGTTGAAATAGCAAAGAAGCAACTATACCAGTTATGAACAAGTAATAATTATGTAAAACTTTCTTAGTGGATTATGCAACACATTTATGCAGTAATATACATCAGTAGTGCACAGCTTAGTGAGAAAACAAGCACAAACTATTTTCTCATGACAGCAGGGTTCTAAACCCTTGCTATGCGTGGCCTTATTTCGTAATAAGGACTTGCTTAGTAAACCTTATTTCGGTCTAAAGTTCAAATTGATTACAAATTAACACCTTACATGTGTCTGTTCTCCATTTATGTTATCTATACCTATTTTGAAAAAGGAAATCCATCTCCTCTCAGGGGTAAATTTTTGATCTCATAAAGTCCTTTTTTTTAGATTTAAATCACTTTCGAAACCCTAAAGACCGCCAAAAGAACAATGAAACAACACAATGCATCCATATAATAGGTTCATTATAGTATGCTTTAATTGAAGTTAGCATTTGCTCCTACACAAAGATCCTACTGTTTTAAGCAATTTTTGTTTTTTGTAAACATCGTCTCTAAACTACCTTTATTTTGCATGCAAATGGATTTCATGGTAGCCTTCATTAAAAATCACAGCCACTGGGTTGAACCTGTTTTCTAGTAAATTGTCTAAATAATTTTCGGGAATATATGTGTATATTTATTCATCATTCTTTATCTTCTCACCCGCTTACTCTCTGGCTCTAGGGATTTTTGGAGCCTATTCCAGCGCACATAGGGCAAGAGGCAGAGGTACACTCTGTGTATGTGTGTGTGTGTGTGTCTATGTTGAAACAGCTTTAGTGATTTCTGAGATTGTTCTGTAGCTAATAGGTAACTAATCTCTGCCACAAAAAAAAACTCAGATGTAACCTGTACTGACTGCTCATTTGATAGTGTAGTATTTTGTATATCATGTAGCTCAGCATCTCTAAGTACTAATTGGTACTTCACTGCATTTGCACTACTTTTATAATTTTTTAATTGTATTTTTATTGCTGCCATAACAAAGACATTTCCAAGCTTGGGATGATGAAGTTTTTCTATTCTATTCTATTATAAACTTACAAAGGTTTTTTAAACAAAAAGTTTAGATGCATACAGTACCACCTATTCCCTCTTCACCTTGTTATAGAAGGATTGTTACATAGTTTCTTTTACTATCCTTGGTTATATCTTTAAATTTAAAACACCTACATTAGAAACATTGTAAACACTTTGCTTGATTTACAAGACATGCTTTAGCAATATTCTGAACCACAAGTCAGTGGGAATGTGGCCAAATGCAATGCACTGCATACAGTGATTTAGCAAAGACCCACCTAAATTGGCTGATGCCTTGAGCTGCATAATCAGACTTTTAATCTATCCAAGTTAGAGCTTTCCCAATGTGCCAATGCACAAGAGAGAGCCAGACAGTGAGCTTTCACAGCTGGAGCAATAGGACACTGACGGTAGCACAAGGGCTCACACTCGGAGCTGTAAAGGCCCTGTTGGTGTGTGGGAACAAATAGCTTCCTGAGGTTCATTCTTGCGGGTGCTAATGTATGGAGTGTGCTTATAATAAAAGCCTCTACAGCATAATTCACCTGTTGCTAAAACTATTTCTTTATTCATGTATTTCTTCCTATTTTTCCAAGATTTTTGACAGTGCTGCTCTGGCACATAGCAGAGGAAAAATAAAGATCTGAGATGATGGACTATATTAAGCCCAGCCTTATGGCCTGCTCTTTTGCAACTGACTCACTCTGGACGTAAACACCAAATGTCCAGAAGAATACTTATATTTACAGGAAAAAAATATGAATGAAATCTGTATTCAGCAAGTCACTCAGTCAATCACCCCAGGTCTCTGTTCTTTCCATCTGCATTGACAGCTGTATTCACACTAATACAGGTACTGAATCACACTATTTACAAAAATATCAAAGTGACGATCACTCAAATACACTTGCTGATAAAAGCCTTTGCGGTTGGTTAGTGACACTAGATATGACCACTTACTGTTCAATATGCATTTAGTTTGTCCTTTAATACTAACCCACAGCAATTCTTTGACCCTCACAGCTCCAGAGAACTGGGCTGCACAGCGCTCAATCTGGTAAACAAGAAACCAGGGCAGTACTAGTACATGTAAATATTTTAATGTGGCATCGATATTACTCTCATGGGCTTTTATACGCGCAGCTGCAGGAGCTGGTAATAATTTTCTGCGTTTGCAAGGCAGAAAAATGTAAACGTGATAAGCTTCCTAATCGCAGCACAGATCCTCTGTAGATATGATTATAGCAGGGAGGAGGAAACTTTAAAAATGAAAGGCAGAAAATGAAAACACATGCCAGCTGAGTCATTTTTAGTGTTGAATACTATCTGACGAAGATCCTGAGAGGAATTCCAGTAGGCATGACACATAAGAGCGGTGACACTCCATACCCAGCCCTACTTGTTGGCACAGGATGGAAAATGAAGATGGCACACCCTCATCTCAAATTCATTCATTCATTCATCTTTTATACCAGCTTATTCCATAACTTGGGGGTACAGGGTTCTGATGGAGCCCATCCTAGCACACATAAGGCAAGAGGCAGGGGTAGACCCTAGTCTATTGCAGGGCCACACAAAGACGAACAACAACACACACTTACTCCTATGGGCAATTTAGAGTCAACCTAATGTACACGTTTTTGTACATTTGTGGGAAGAAACCGGAGTACCCGGAGTTAACCTACGCAAGTGCAGGAAGAACATGCAAACTCTGCACAGAAAGACCCGGGAATCGAACCCAGGATCTTGTTTTAAGGCAAACATGCTAACCACTACGCCACCGGGCCACCCTGATCTCAGTTTATTTCGTGAAAATTAATAATAAATTATAAATTCATAGAAAATATTAGAATTTAGAACTGTCAAAATACAAACAGTAGCTTTGCAGATATCAAGATTCATGTCAGTGACGGAAACAGGCATTTTTTGCAACAATTCCTACAATAAAGGATAAGCTCATCGGGCCTTTAGAATAACTTAAACATTAAAAATACCTTCTGAAACAAAAGCAAACATACTGGCTTAGATATCTCTGCCCCACGTAAATGAGATTTTCAACCAGCTTTTAATAAGAGCATCAGACACTATCAACCTAAAGTATTTTTTTAATACTAAATCCACCTATTGTTACCTGATGTCATTCTGCTGTGGAGGTTTCTTGTTCCCAACCAGGTTTACTGTTTTTGCTTGTATGGGCTTTTCCTCTCTGTAAAATATGACAAAGCATACAGGCAGTGAAAATTAAACTTTTTAAAGTTCTGGAGTCAATTGAAGGCACATTCTTTAATTCATTCATTCATCTTCTATACACGCTTATTTCCTAATTATGGGGTCACGGAGGTCTGCTGGAGCCTATCCCAGCACACCCTGGACAGGTCGCCAAACTATTGCAGGGCCACATACAGACAACCACACACAGTCACATTCACTCCTAAGGTCAATTTATAGTCACCAATCAACCTAATGTACATGTTTTGGACTGTGGAAGGAAACCGTAAAACATGCAAACTCTGCACAGAAAGACCATCACTACGCCACCACACCACCCACATTCTTTAATTTTTAAAGTTAAAAGTACTTTTAAACGGTAATGCTGTAATGGTCCTTTGGACCATTATAAAACATGTAACATTGTGACATACTGTAAAAGATTTCGATCATTATTGTAACATTTTGAATTAAAAGAAAATATTTTGCTTCTTAGTAGTTGGATGTATTTGGATTCATCTGATGACGTGTCTGTTTTTTTCGAAGTTACTAAAAAACAGGATTAACTTCTCATAAATGAAACATGCCCTTTGTATTGGAGTTGATGAATAGAAATGATGAAGGGCTAGAAAACAGTGCCAATGTTTTGCTAGCACTGTTAAGAAGAACCATTCCCTGAATGGGTTAAAAACAGACGACAGGCTAGATGACAATGCAGAGGGAGTTTAAGTCGTGACAACACTAGAAGACATAAATCTTTCACACCTTACGTTTTATTCTGTTTGAACCTGATGTTAATAAACTGTAACAGAAAAAGAGGAAGAAGATGGAGGAGAAGTTCCATTTAACACCCCTTTTAACCCTCTTTGCTTTTTTCATCCATGTCCTAAAGGGCCATGTCCTAAAGATGTGATAAGGACACACAGATGAACTCTAAGCTATACTGTGCAGTCTTGACCACAGATGACTTAGTAGAATGTTACTGTGTGTTACAGACTTATGAAAACAGGGTTACACCAGCTAGATGTAGGTTTATGGTGGGGTAATATCAGCTTAATGAAAGGCGAGTTAAACACTGTTTTAGTTAGGTGTTCTCACATGTAACAGCATCTACAGAAAGTTAAAGGTGCCACCCTGTGTTACTGTTCCGAGCTCTTCACCACTATGTACAAACAACAGTATAGTCAGGAGAACAGATGAGACAGATGATTGAGTATAATTGTGTGGATATAAGCATTATTTAGGTGTTATAGCTGCTGAGACTGACAGCAGTACTGTAGGTCTGAGGCTTCCATAACACAGAGAGAGAGGACTATGCTTAAAGCGCGCTCAAATCCTCCCACACAGCCATATACACACGCGGTGCAGAGCAGGTGCAGTTTATGGGGTGTTGGGAGGGAGGGGGGTGGACACGATAAACACAAGGGAATGAGTAGAGTCCCGTTTCCATCCTTAATAAACCTATGAAGTATAGTCGCTTGCTTCCTGCAGTGGAAGGAAACAAATGATCACGCTGTCTTACTTGAGCATGGCCTGCTGCTCCTTGGCCTCCTCTTCCCGTTGCCGAACCATCACAGCCATAATAATCTTCCTCTCCTCCTCTGTGAGGTGGCTGAGGTCCGGCAGCTCGGGCATCGCGGGCGGCGCAGTGGGTGGGCGAGGGCCGCCGCGGGGCCCCACCGAGGCCGACATGTTTTCCCCGTTCCTTGGCGGACTCGTGTTTCCGTTGAGCAAGGTTCTTAAGCCGGCGAATCACGACATTGTCCACGGGTTCATCGGCGGCTCATGTAAGCGTCGCAACCCTTTCATCGTGCCGGGGCGATCGCCGTTGCTGCTTCCCGTCCTAAACAGTTGATTCTCTTTTCCTGGTCTCCCACCACCCTGCCCGCCCTCCTGCCTCTTCCCCTCTTTTTTCAGTTATCGGTAGCCCATGTCTCCTCCCGAGGATGCTACACAATAACGAAATCTTAGTTTTTATCGTCCGGCGAATGATGCTGTTGCCGGAATGACGGTGAGGCGTCGAATCCGAGCGTCTCTCTCTCTCTCTCTCTCTGTCTCTCTCTCGTTCTCTCTCTTTCTGGGTTGGATGAGGTGCCTGTTCCGCCGATGCCGCCGCTGTCAGGGAGACAGAACAGTCAATGGGACCGCAGCCCCTCGGGCGCGCGCATCCTCCACACGGAAACGCGCTCACACTCATTTGAGAATGGGGCTCGCCGCGCGCGCGCGCCGCCTCTCATTTCCAGTATCCAATCACAGAACAACGGTGACGCACCTCCTATCCGCCAGCCTCCGCTTTCCCGAATCCGCGTGCACGAGGGCGACACCAGTCTTTAAGTAGCGACACGCGTCATAAGGAAACGTAACGACGCTCTTCTGGGCAGGTTCACAAAATAACAAAATAATCTCCGGTGTTCCTACAGTGAGGGCAACAAATTGGACGTTTTTTTACCTCAGGTAGACGACAACGGTCTATTTATTCTTGAGCATGATAGGATGCAAAGTATAAATAATATTTTAAAAACCAAAATCATCCTAATCGGTAAATCTGAAAAAGTAAATAATCCTAAATAGATTATTTAATTTGTAATAAATATTTTATTCCACTGTATCGAACCCATTTTCTTTAATTATTTTGTACCCACAAGAAACTATAGTATCTTTTACGTAAAATACAAACTTAAATAAATTGTCCATGATCATGTGACCTCGACCAAAGGGCTGTATATCCCGCCGTGCATGTTGGGATTTAGACATTTATTTACAAATCGAATTAAAAATATTTTTATTTAACGCACAAATCATATCGTATGCACAATCTTCTATTTATACATAGCCTAATCTGTTTAAAAACACAGAAACTTTTATTTTGTCACCTGGCACATGTTAGTATGTGACGCAAAGTCAGTCAATGTAGTACAGAACGCGCGTGTTTTGTTTCGATGTCTTACCTACACCAGCGTATGTAGTCCAGCCTGCAGCCAGCGTATGTAGTCCTTGCTGCAAATCATGAAATAGCTTGATGAAAACGTAACTGATAGCCGCACCTGTTTGCCCACCAGATCACTGATGCTATAAAACTAAAACCACGAGACAGAAGCAGATTCTAGTGTTATTTTAAGGTAACCTGGTAATCTGTAAATCAAGCATGCAATATTCTGCGATCTCCTATCATAGGAATGACCAGTTATGGGTGTACTTGTTTTTGTTTGTTTTAAGAAATGTTCAACATTATTTGTTTAGTGCCAAATTTGCCGCCACATGCATACCAGGAGTTTTTTTCCCAGCATTTGAGCGCCTTACACCGTCTCTGCTGGTGTGTGGATCCTTTTCCCATCATGCGTGATTTGTTTTCCTACCAAAATCTCGGGCTTCGTCTTAATGGAAAAGTAAACATTCATTCATTCATCTTCTATTCCCGCTTATTCCCAGCGCGCATAGGGCGAGGGGCAGGGCGTACACCATCGCCGGGCAACATACACACAACCATATTCACATTCACTCTTAAGGTCATGTTAGAGTCACCAATTAAGAAAAACTTTCTGATAACTTTATTCATTCATTCATTTGTCTTCTGTACCCGTTTATTCCCTGACTTAAGGTAACGGGGGTCTGCTGGAGCCTATTCCACCGCACATAGGGCATGAGGTACACACTGGACAGGTCGTCAGTCCATCGCAGGGCCACAACTAGACGAACAATCATTCACACTCACATTCACTCATGTGTGCAATTTAGAGTACATGGTTTTGGACCGTGGGAAGAGTTTTTTGCTAAGGATCTCCAAAGATTTATTTCCTTTAATATTTTGGCACAAACCTCCCATAAGGGCAGGCCTTAACAGCAGTCTTCTTTGATTGGCTAGTGGCAGATCTGTGACTCGGAAGTAGTAACCTAAGCAGCGCGAATATGAAAAATTTTATTAAACGAATATTTATACCTCACGCGCGCACATAACAAAAAGCCTTTTTTTCTTTTGGCTTGCCATAGCAGGTTTTTTAAAGATGCACCTTTTTAAAAATGCTGCACCTTTTTTAAATACGTTATACACCAGGTGCCGCTTCTGTTGCAACTCTTCCAGTTTTATCCCTGTTTTCATATTCTCTCTGTGCTTTGAGGGTTTACTCCAGGTACTCTGGTTTTTTTCTACAGTCCAAAAAATCTACATTAGGTAGATTGGTGATTCTAAATGACCTATAGGAGTGAATGTGAGGTGTCTGGTTGTTGGTCTGTGTATCCCTGTAATGGACTGGTGACCTGTCCAGGGTGTATCCCCTGCCTTTCGCCCTGTGTGCGCTGGGATAGACTTTAGCATACCCCCGTGACCCAGAGTTTAGGAATAAGCGTGTATAGAAGATGGATCTTCTTCTCCTTTCGGCTGCTCCCATTTAGGGGTCGCCACAGCGAATC
>JAOTQW010000032.1:9380541-9401064 GCA_026260075.1 Sisor rabdophorus | reverse complement strand
GCCCTATGTGCGCTGGGATAGGCTCCAGCAGACCCCCGTGACCCCGGATTCGGGAGTAAGCGGGTAAAGAAGATGAAATGAAAATGAATAGAACATGAATGAATGTCCTCAACCAATCAAACAATCTGCAAAATGTGTCATATTTAATAAATATATTCGTGGGAAAAAATGATAGAAGAGTAAAGCTTCGTAAGGAAAGAAGAAAAAAAAGTTAACGGAAGGATGCAGCTTCTGAGGTCACAGAGTGCAGAAAGTGAGGGCCGAAGAGTACAGCTGAGAGTGACTGGCCCTCTTATTGGTCAGCTCCGGTACAAAAGGGGCGGGTCCAAGCGGGTGAGTCCGCCTTGAAAAAGTGGAGAAAGAGACGGTGTACAGAGCGGGAGGGTGATGGCTGACTGGCTGACTGGCCTTCAGATACAACTCGGAGGAAGAGCAGAAGAACCCACATCGCTGCGAGTTTAGCGATCCACTAGCTTACATATGATCGAACTAACGTTCACTCCAAATGCGCACGAAATGCCGAGTGTGGGTGTTATTTTGCACACTGAGTAAGAAGTGTGTGTAACTGTGATTTAACTCGTCTAAAGTTGGCGGCCCGTCAAAAAACAGAGGCGTTGAAAAGGGGAAGCGCGGCGGGATTGAAAGTTAGAGACCGCTCGAAAGCAGAGAAGAACATGGCGGGGGGCGGGTTCGAAAACTGCGCATTAAGTTTATGTTCAAATAAAAGGCATATTAAACCGTCAACCGGTTAACGCCGCGATGTGAATCAGGAAAAAGCCACCGAGTTGAAAAAGTTAACTGAAAGCGATGCTCGAACTCTGGTAAGTAGCTATTTTTTTTTTTACAATGCTACACGTTGACCTTGACTGATTATCCCACGGATTTATCGACTGGAAAATTCAATTTAAAAAGGTTCTTTATGTGTGTGCTGGGTTACCCGGAAATGACCTCATTATAAAGCCCGGACTCGTTCAATGTTAATATCTTTATGCGATATATATATATATTTAATGTATGCATATATATTTAATGTATGCCTATATATGTGTGTGTGTTATAAGTATATAAATATATTTATATTTTTTTCCAAAGTCATTGAAAATGTAAAAAAAATCCAATATTATATTATGTTTAGGAATAAAATTGCATTGGTAATTTTCCTTAATTTACAGAACACTTTTTGACTCCTAAATGTAACCGGAAGTCAGAAATGTCTGTAGGCCTGCAGATGTTCTGCAGATGCATTATCTGCCCTAACAGGATTACACACGAAGACCTTTATCTGAAATTATTCTAAGTCACTTTAGAAAGACAATTAATCCCATGTCCAATTAATGAAATGGATATTTAATTCGGTAAGCATGTATGAAACCGTGTAAATCCTTTATAAGAACAGAAGATGTGGGACGGGATGTAATTTGTTATTGTAAGTCAGTCAGTGGACTCCCTTGGAGTATGGAAAATTGGTTTTCTTGGGAGTGTTCCCATGGAGATAGGCACACTTCCTGTTTAGACTTAGGAATTAGGGAGACTTTACTGCTTACTCGAAACATTTTCTCTTTAATTATTTTAGGCTACATATGTAGGAGGGCTTCATTATCACCACAATCAGCAGATATCAGGTGCTTATTTTGGTCACTCGAGATGAAAGGCTTCTGTTGTTGCACCAACAAAAACCAGCCTTCTACTTACAGCGGGCACATCGTAATCTGAAATTAAACATTCTACTTAGTTTTCTTTTTCTAGGCCTACTTTCGGTTTATGGTACAAAGTACTCCTTAATGAATACAGCAAAAAGCCTCTGAGAGTTAGTTAGCTCTGTTAATCAGTGTAAGAGTGACATGGATGACTTGTTCTGTTACTGCATTTCGTGCTGGAAATACGGCCTCTGTGCTCAAGCGAATGAACAAGGGCTAGAAAGTTTGACCTCCAGCAAGGTCGGAAAGCCTTTCGCTCATCTGATCTGCACTTAATGCATGCGTTGTTCTGGTGAGAACTTAAAAGTTATCCGAAGTGCAGCAAGCAATAAAAAAAAGTGATGTGATGTAGGAAGAAGCTGCAAAATTACCACATTTCTGTTTGTAATTTATTAATATAGTTGGTGGTTAACTGGTACTTGGACATAGCTACAGATTAAAATCATCGCTTTGTCACAAGTCAAATTTGTACCCGTGCTTTTCAATGGGTGATACCAGAATAGACAGAAGTTTTAAAAAGCTACAATAGGATATGTCTAAGACGAGAAATGTGAGTAGTCATTTTAGTAAGGAAAACTTGTGAAATGTTTCATATGTACTGAAAAACATGGTGTTTAAGGTATCTGGTCTCATAAACTAGTTCTGTTTGTTTCGGTTTTTTTATTTCTCAGGCATTTCTTTGGCACTGGATATTACTGAGGTTATGAGGATTTAAAAAAAGAGAGAAAGTAAGGAGAAAATATTTTGCTTTTTTTCAGTATCAAGCTGGATCACTTTGACCTCAATGTGACTTGTGTGTAGTGGAGGTAAATGAATTTGGAATGAATTTTGTTGATTGACTATTTATGGCCAGTAACTAGTTACATGCTAGTGTTATGTAATTAAATTACTTTATTTTAATTCGTGGTCTCCTAACAAGACTTGTTGAATTCTAAGAGCCCCACAACCCCCACTACAAAATCCATAAAAATAATCAAATGTAATCAGTTACTTCACTTTTTAAAAGTAATTATTAACATGGTAATTGTAAATAGGTTATTTGTAATCTGTAACCTATTAAATTGCCGAATTGAACCTCCCTACACTGTTTATATATTTGTCACAATTCTGCTTGTGAAAGAGTATTTGGTGTACGCAGAACTGTTTTACACACACCTGAACAATAATGGAGATTCTGCATCGGCATAAGACAATTTTCTCTATTTGTCCAAAATATTATTTATTATTGACAAAAGTAAATTCTAAGTAATATTGACAAATTAATTATTTAACATAGACAGATTTTAGTTTATTATATAATAGCTCTTTAAAAAGTTGCACTAGGAAATAAAAACCTTGCCATTAGAATTTAACAGCCCCATCTTTGATTGGCTAGAATTTTGGCATATTGTAAAGCTGCGTTTCCTTGAAAAAGTAAGTGGTTTAATTTTAAATGCTAAATTGTTTTTTGTGCGTTTCGAAGTATTTTTGTGAGACCAATATTCACAAAACTCCACTTAAAGTATCATCTTTTGGCTAAATAATTGTGGCAGATATATAACCCCATAGCAGTGGCGCAGGACAGTGCGGTCGGCTAGGTCAGTAATACTGTTAACATTTAAGGTCTGTTAACTGTTGGGCCAATCAGTGTAAAATACTTCTGGAAGCAGTAGATATTTCTCCTCTTACTCTTCTTCACCCTCCCCCTTGGCTGTATGTGTGTGTGCTATACGGTTGCCAAGTGCTAAGAATCCGTGGAATGTGGGATTGCAGTGTTCTGATAAAGTTTGCTTTGTTCCTGCCATGCCCTGAACACTGGGAGGGATACGAGACCCAGAGAGTTTTACAGAAGCACTGAAACAGGCATCCCTACAGCCTACTGAGCTTACATTTGTCTCATTGGGTGGAATTTACTGTACATACTACCAGACAAGTCGGACATATTAAGTTCCTGTAACAAGTAAACTGTAGGTTTAGAGAAACAATAAAACATTTTTATCAGTTTCTTACACGTAACCTTATACTCTGCCAAATATATTATTAATTAATGTGTTTTCCCATGGACTTGCTATTTCAATGTGTTTTGTCTATTATTTGTCTTTTTTTTTCTCATTCAAGCACGGGTAAGAATATTCTCAGGGAACATGAAAACCACCACCCCCGCCCCTTTGTAATAGAGTCTCTGATTACATGTTGAAATGCACACAAGTCTGACTGGTATCTGGCATGTACATGGGGCAAAATAAAGGCTGAAGGTGACTGGATGGTTTGCTATGACCTGACAAAGTCAAATCTAACTAAAATTTAGTGAGTTGTAAAAATGCAAGCTAAGCAGTTTTTAAAAATGGGGGACATAAGAGAGCCATCTGGAGGTCAATAATTGGGCTACACAAAGGTGTGTGTGTGGGGGGGGGGGGGGTGGTTTCTGACCTGGAGGGATATTTTGCCTGTGAAGCTTCAGCAATTTTGATATCTCTGGGTATGTCAGGGCAAAACAAATGGCTTCTACTCACTCCTTCTTTTATGTTTACAATGTAAATACAGTACGTGTTCTCTGCATTGACATGCAGACCTTACAAAGCCTAAAGGAAAAACTGCCAGATATGCAGGTGAACTAATCTCTCTACAAGGATAGTCTCGGACACAGGCACTGTCTCCCCTCATACAATCTGAGCGCTTTTGCCCTGTAGTCAATTTTATAACTTTCAATCAGTTTACACAGTGCTTTTGGTTAGGAACATAACATCAGGATTACCTATAAGCATTAGTAAGCTATAATGACAAACAATACCTGGCTGGCAGTATGGGCTACTGTAAACATCCTTGACTGGAAGCTGGTGCTTAAGGTTGAGCTTTCAGTCGGATGTTTGCAGCAGCCAACTGCCATTACCCCGCTTTAATACTTGATCGAGTTGAATGACTGATGCATAGAACCCAGATTTTTTGAAAAACACAGGCCTTTCACACCAAGATAAGAACGGTGCTCAATTGTAAGCAAATAATTTGTGTTTTTATAGTTGTGGGGATTTTGTTATATGTAAATAAAAAGGGATTTTACTTGTCTAAGCTCTGAACGTAGCACAAAAATTACGTTTATTTTTTTCACTTGGCTTCAAGCATGTCATAAATATTAAACACATTTTCCATGTTTCTTTTACAGGTAAATCTTTAGCTTGTGAGCTGTGCCGTGTGTGTGCTAAGTGTGCAGTGTAGCCTTAAGCAGATATACTTAAGCAGAATAGGGCAGCCGTTGGTCCTGGACTCAAGAGGCTAAATGTCAACCTCAGGTGCACAGAAATACCATTTGTCAGATTAGCACCTCACGGCCTATAAAACACATTCCAGTTTGGCACCTGTAGAGAGAGAGAGCCAGATTAATTCCATTGCTCCTTTGCATACCTTTCCATTCTTACTGGTTCAAAGGCCTATAATGTGGAGTATCACAATCTCTTTTTCTGCCCTCCGCAAGTCTCCCACAAGCGGTGTGATGTTCACAGAAACATGATCTTGAAGCACAGCTCTACCTGGCTGTTGTGTGAAGAGAAATGTGATACTTTGGGTTATGTTTTAGTTTATTTTTATAACCTGTTCTTTCTGACATGTGTTGGTTGTTTTTTTACTTTAATGGCTTTAAAAATTGTGTATTATTGCTAACTTGCTGTTTAATTTTCTTGCATTTTCAAGTTGCTTGCTTTGTTGCCCAGTTCCTGTTTCTCTCATGCTTACAGTTTAAATAATGTTTTGCTATAGCTATATGTAATGTTATTAAAAAGTGCTGTGCTTTAAAAACCATGTCCGTTTACTCCATGTACTAAAACAAAATATATTTTTTGACTAGCATCCAGTTTCAGCACTCTGGACAGCTCTTAACTTAAAGTCTTGTCCCCATGGATGTTGGTTGACTGGTCATCACTCCTAATTCATTCTGTCCTCAGGAACTGCCCAGCCTCTTTATTGGTCTGCTACCCTCTTGCGTATTTTACTGACTAAACTTTTTTTTTTTTAACCTGCTACTGACAAACATTTACAAAGTGATAAAAAGGCAAGCTACCATTGGGGCAACCACTTAATTGTTTATATAACTCAAAAACCTGCTAGTGATAAGCAAAGGTGTGAAGGTTAATTTGTAATAACTTTGCAATAACAGATCAGTGGGTCAGTAATTACTGTTTTTGTATATAACAGTAGAAGCTGGATAAAGGGAAAAGAAGAGATTATGTATTTTCGATTTTAACTCTATTTCACTCTATTTATAGTTTGGCATGTAATATGTCTTTGTGACCTATCTATGCCAAAGTTCATTTTCTTGCTTGATTTTTTTCCCCCCCTTTTTCACAATTACTGCATGCAATGCAGAGACAGAAAGCAGGCAAAAACTGTTGTCCAGTAAGAGGAAACTGGCCTCAAGAATGTGGAAATGCTCCAAATCAGGCGGCGTTCACAGCGTCTGGGAGTGGCCACATCCTCGAGAGGGGGTATCTTGAACTGAAGCCATATAAGCATTCACAAGCCAGACTAATGACGTAGATCTGTGTGAACACCCAAAGTCTCTTTTTCCTATTTTTACAGTAGCCTTGGCCTTTTATGCACACACCCTTCCCACTAAAATTAAAGTTTGTGCCTTCCTTAGGCCCATGGGTTAGGTGGCCATTCTGCTTATGAATACCGCTCTATTAATAAAAGGTGTTTTTCTATTTGCAGCCAACTGACAATTAACAGATTTAATTAACGCTTGTTTATTAGTTTATTTCCATTGGATCCCCAAACCATAAATGATTTAGCACCTAACACTGTAGCTGTCTTAGCATCTTTTGGACAGACCAGACCATCTTTGCTTTACCCGGGAGCCCTGTGAGCTCCAGGGAGTGTAAACATCCTACACTCTCAGCTGTAGCCAAATTAAGGCCGGGAGTGGGGTGTTTGCGCTCTCTGGCTTACGGATACTGTGGCAGCACAGAGGAAACTGGCTTCCATGCCATCATATCAGTTTGTCTCATTGCACACATCCGGAGGCTTTCGGGTGTCTAAAACATTTATGCAGTGAACTGTCCCAACTATAACTTTTTTTAAAAAAATTTGCGCCATGGTGAGTTGTAAAGCCTTGTAGCATTGCCTTGATCAGTGTTTACTTTGTTGTTGTTTTTTTTAA
Organism: Sisor rabdophorus; assembly: GCA_026260075.1. Classification (NCBI taxonomy): domain Eukaryota; kingdom Metazoa; phylum Chordata; class Actinopteri; order Siluriformes; family Sisoridae; genus Sisor; species Sisor rabdophorus. Next base: position 9,394,239 of record JAOTQW010000032.1, on the reverse strand, counting down.
GTAACCTAGATGACTGACTGAAACCTCTATTGAGAACAAATGGTTTCTGTTCTTTCTGTGTATGCAGATGTCGGTGTGTGTAAGTGGGTGTAGATTGTAAAGCTCCGAGGAAGTGGAGCTCCATTGTGAGAATTGATGCAAGGTCAGAAGGTGAGACTAAAGGCTCTTTTTGAAGCTTGCTTACTCAATAGGGTGGGACAACTCTGTCCAGAACAGGCTGTTGTCACGGAGACAGAGTGGCCCAAGAGGAAATGGCTATTTATACTTACCATGTACACAAAGAGAGGCACCCCTCTAATAGACTGATGCCATTTAAGTTGTATCCTTAAGTTTTGTCCTTCATATGGACCTACATTATCATGCTTACTTGTTTACCACGAATAGTCATTTTCCATGCCCCTAAAAATCACAACTTTTTTTATGAATTAAAACACTTCTGTTATTATTTTGTTTGTTCCACCTGGTGTTTTCCTGCCCACACACATGGAGACTAACACTTTTTCACTGACAGTTTATCCGCCCCACTATTTACGGTTCAGTTCCTTGTATGTGCTGGCCTACTGATTTGTTTCTTCCGGGCCTTTTGTCCTGCAGCTAGTGCTTTGATTATCACGGTGGAAAAGCAGATAGTGTCACTCAGATTTTTGCATGGTAGCTCCATTCTCTCCACAAGGTGGCAGCCTGTCAATAGGCTGCCACCTTGAGAATTGCATTTACAGTATAATTTACAGTATTTTGCTCTAGCCAACAACTGTGCTCCAAAAATAGAGCCAAAGAACTTATTACTTATTCAGATGATTTAGCTAATTAAAAATGTTAAAAAAATAAAAATTAAGTATTTAGAGAAATACACACGTTTTAACGACTGTAAGGCTTACAGTCTGCAGTGTTTAAGCAAAATTGATGTTGATCCTGTTGTGGCACTTAAGTCAGGATTGCTGTTTGTTTTCTTACCATTCTTTCTGTTTCCTGCAGATTAGCAGCATTGAAGGAGCTGAAATAATGAAGTAACACTTTCATTAAAAGACGCACAAATGTTTACAACAAGAAAAATGTCCCTGTGGATAAGTCTACCAAATTGTACAAGTTTAATTACTTGGATATATCATATATAGTAAATTAATGTGATGCCCGGGGAAAATCTCTATCATGTAAAGAAATATAATGGCTGTTCAGTAAGTATTGACTTTGTTTGCTATTAAAAAAGTCTGTAACTTAATGAAGATTCTTGTACAACTATAGCACTTTAATTGTACAATATACAATTTAATTGTTTTGTTGTGATGTTTGTATATATTCTATTAAACATATAATTTTTTTATCTGCACTCGTTTTGTGGTCAGTCAACAAATCTTTTTGCTGTTTGTAATCACATGTTGATTAAAGTTGTTTAGTTTCGGGAAATGTCCACACTTTCAACCACACAAGGAACCGAAACCATTACCAACAATCTGTTGTTGAGGTTCCAGTCTTACTACATGCACTTTCACTGTCACATTAGTTACCACTGGTTACTTGCAGTCCACAAAGCTTAGCATCTGGTCTGCTTTATTTTATTGTCATCTACTCCTCTACACAGGTTATAAATAACATGAGCATCCATAACATTTATGTCACCTGTTATTAATCACAAATTTACACCAAGCAGATACATAGTATTTATAATGATTAGTCACGCGTAATGTAACACGAACAATAAAATTGTTCAAAACTGACCCTAGTTGGTGATCTAGTTTAAGGTCTTGGTGTAAAAGCGCCTTCTTGTTCGTTCTGTTTTGTTAAGAAGTCAATGCACTTTTCTTACTCAAACTGAGGAAAGAGATCATTTTTTACGATGGGTGGAGTTCTTTACCCTGACCTTCCTCCAACACTGCTGTAGCTAGACTGTGGATTAAGGAGCGTGGTGTAGTTTGTACACTTGTCTTTTACAGTTCGATATACGTTAAATTATATATCGTACATTTTATTTATTCATTTTCTATATCTGAACTTTTCAGGGTCACAGGGGTCTGCTCTAGCCTATCCCAGCGCACATAGGGCGAAAAGCAGGGCTACACACTGGACAGGTCGCCAGTCCATCACAGGGCCACACGCACAACCACTCGCACTCACATTTACTCCTATAGGCAATTTAGAAACACCAATCAACCCAATGCTTATGTTTTTGGACTGTGGGAGGAGAAGTACCCAAAGGAAACCCATGCAAGTCCAGGGGGAAAACATGCAAACTCCGCACAGAAAAACCCAGAACCCGGGACCTTCTTGTTGTGAGGTGACTATGCTAACAACTGCGCCACTGTGCCGCCCATATATTGTACATGCAGAATAAAATGCCTTAAAATGAAGCCTTGACAAACATCAGGCCATAATTAGTCCAGTCCCAGACACGGAAAACAATTCAATTCAGCTTTATTTGTCAAGCACTTTTAACAATAGTCATTGTCTCAAAGCTGCTTTACAGATACACATACAGGGTGAAATGATAGTTGTTTGTCCCTGGAGGGCAAGCCCGAGTATGCACTGGCAACGGTGGCTAGGAAAACCTCCCTAAGGGAAATAGGAAGAAACCTTGAGAGGAACCAGACTAATAATCTAATACCTAATCTAAAATAATCTAATACCTTCTTAAAGCAATGTAAATTCATTGCACTAAGCACTTTATTTTCACACCTTTTCTTTTATCAAGCTGCAGGGGATCCAGAACACAGTGTATGTGAAAATTAAACTGCTGTTTCTTATTTTCTCCCAACACCCTTTGCTCTCTCTCTCTCTCTCTCTCACACACACATGCTCTGTTTCTGGAACATTCCATTTCCTTGCTGTGACTGGCACTCCATAACAGCCTGCTAAGAAAGCGTTTGAACTACGGCTCCCAGATTGAGATTTGAGATGACATGGATCGTGGCAGAATGAAAGAAATGTAAGGAAGCACAAAGAATAAAGGGATCTTTTCCATCTATGCTAAAAACATTTGGACTGATTGGCTTGATTTGAGTTCTGAGTTCCAGGGCATGCTCTAAGTACTTGCTGCATCTCCACAGGGCTTCTGACAGTGTAAGATTTCGTCAGTAGGCCAGCGTATATCTAGTCAGAGAAAGCGTAGAGTTTAAACTGGCCTGCTGTGCTGTAAGTGTTGGTGTATTAACCTGGTATTTCTGTAAGTGTTTAGTATTGAGATTAGATGTGAAAATAACAGCAATCAAATCTTTGCCATTAAACTAAGTAAGGAAAATTTTGATGGTAGCGGCAGGATTTGTAGGCCTCATAATAATAGCAGTAGGATTCCAAAGAGAAGTGGATGCTCGTAGGATATATTAAGATTTATATAAAGGGAAGTAAGAGCATATGAATTAAAGTTAAAGAAGGATTTTTGGGGGATTGGATTCAATTTACATTTTTTCACATACATGATTATATAGAGTACAACATATAGTGAAATGACTTTCTTCACATTTTCCACATTAGAAGGTTGTGGTCAGAGTGCGGGGTCAGCTGTAAAACAGCACCTCTGCGGAAGAAAGGGTTAAAGGTCTTGCTTAAGGAGGCAACAATGGCAGAGGTCTTTCTGGCCTTTTAATCCACAACTCTAATTATTTGATCAACCACTGCCTTCCTTAGAAGTGAACGCTCATATAGCTCAGACTGGTAGACATACAAAAGGAATGAATCCAGGAAGGAATAAAATTTTTTAAAGCTGATTATTGGAGCCAGAGTATTAGATCGCAGAATAGTAAAGCAATGAGTGTATAAACAGTATCAAAATACATCTCTGCTTAATATAAGCTAGGGTGGTGGAATAGGGGCACTTAAAACATCCACAATCATTAGGCATTAGGACAGAAGCTTTTATTTATCCAAGTTGTCCGCTTAGTGGTGGCCTGCTTTCATTACTTTGAGGTATATAAACATTTACGGAGTATATACAGCTTTTTGTGGGCTTCAGTAAAAAATGCCCCCACACAGTTAACCAGATGTGTACCTGTCAATGTGTGGACTGTTCTAGACTCGAGACCATTAGAACGTAATAATGCCGCCTCATTCCCAATCAAGTCATTTTTTATTGATAAGGAGTCCCAAGTGCACTCTTTTTTCAGCAAGAGCACTTGGGTTTGCCGCTCTCAAAATAATTGTCAACTTCTAATTTCAGGCATTAACCCTCAAATGCTTTATTGACATTCTTTCTTTCATTCATTCATTCATCATTTTATTCATTCATTCATATATACTCACTTAGGATAACGGGGGTCTGCTGGAGTCTATCCAGCACATAGGGCAAAAGGCAGGGGGTACACCATAGACAGGTCGCCAGTCCATAGCATGGCCACATTCAGACAACCACACACACTCATTATGGGCAATTTAGAATTACCAATCAACCTTATACACATGTTTTTGGACTGTGGAAACCGTGGTACCCGGGGAAACCCACGCAAGCCCGGGGAGAACATGATCCACATTCATTCATTCATTCATTCAATTATCATCTATACTCACTCAGGGTCACGGGGGTCTGCTGGAGCCTATCCCAGCGCATGTAGGGAGAGAGGCGGGGGTACAGGACAGGTCGCCAGTCAATCGCAGGACCACTCACACAACCACACACACACCTATGGTAATTTAAAATCACCAATCAACCTAATAGGCGGCGCAGTGTCGTAGTGTTTACACAGTCGCCTGGTTAGCACAGACGATCTGTCCAGGGTCTACCCCTGCCTTTGCCCCTTCTATGTGCTGGGATAACCCCAAGTTAGGGAATAAGCAGGTATAATAGATGAATAATTAAATAAAAGAATGAATAAATATAAGCGGGAAAATGGCACTGATGATTTTTAGATAATTTTTAATATCCTGTATTTGTATATAAATATCATCATCAAATTATACATACTACACAAATTATTTCCAGAAATAGCTGCAACTTTAATACATTAGGTCTTAAGATGAGCCCTCGATTATCTCACATTATCTGGTACAAAACATTATAAAACACAAGTATACGTAGTCTCTCGCATGAGCCTAGTCAGCACTAAAAGCACATTGGTAACTTACAGAAAACACTAAAAATAGGAATCCGTGGGTTTCACTGAGATTTTTTGCAATGCTTATTCTATAGTTCCTGTAAATTTGAGTCACTTTAGAGGGAGCCCAGGAAACAGATGGCTATGTTCCTCCTGCTACCTGTGTGAGAGGATGCAGTAGGAAATACTTACAAGAAGACATGCATAGACTCACGTAGAGAGAAAGAGAACGAGAGACAGGAAGAGAGAGAAAGAGAGAAAACGAGAGAGGGAGGAGCATACAAACTGTAATTCTTCTTTATAACTCTGTGTGCTTATAGAAGTGGCTAAAAGTGCAGGCAAAAATTTTTATCATACATGCACATACTAATTAGCCCATAAACTGGTGAGTATATACTGGAGCACAGTACAGAAGTGAAGGTCTAGTTAAATTGGAAAATTTATATATTAAATATATTATTAAAGCCAGGGATGCACTGTTATCATTTTTGAAGACATGTACTCATATTTTTGTTGCCTGGTACCTGCTGATACCGATACTGGTAATTTTTGGGGATGTTACTGGTAGGGGCAGTAGCGCTTACTATTTTTTTTTAATTTTATTTTTAGATGTTTACTGTTTAGCGAAATACTCATGGTATAGTTTTGCAGTCCAACATGCATGAATTGTCGTGATTCAGTGTTTCCACAATGCGGTACCTGACATTCTATAGCTGCTGCCCAAGACTTTTTGCACTGAAAGTGTCAATAACGTGCAATAATTTGCACACTAGCAATAACGTCACAAGAGGTATGGGTCTATGTTACTGCAGTGTTTTTACAAGTACGAGTTTGAGAACATAAACATGATATTAGGCCAAATACTGATCCCAGTATCGTTATCTGTGCATCGCTACTCATAGCACAATTATTTCTCTCTCAGAGGTCAATAACCTAATTTCCAATTGTCCTTAGTGACATGGACTCGGTGACACACATACTATAAATTCAAGGCACTTGTTGTTAGATACACACACACACACACACACAAACACACACACAATAGTGCTAACAAATCAAGTTATTCCGATATGCTACTCATTAAAGTGATGTGTTCCTATTAGAGCTGTCACATCATTACATAAATCATCAAAGTCTGTTTTTAAGGATTTTTTAACAACTGGCCAGAATACTGAAATGCAAAATACACTGCTCTGCAGAAACACTGTGTGTGTGTGTACTTTACTACAGTATGTGTACTAACCTTTCTAACCTTTTAACCTTCTTCTTAGCTTTTTTTCACACACTTTTGCATAGTGCAGTTCATCGTATTAGTAGTTCCGCTGCATACATGTTTCCTATTTTAGTTCATCTCATCAATTTGCCTCAAATTCCTTTGATAGCAATAATAATTTTGCACTCTAGCATCAGTATTTAGTTAGAATAAGGCAATGGGATATCAGTTGCATACTATACTGCATTAAGGTTAATGTTACTGTATTGTGTTGATGCATTTAATTATGTTAACTCTACTGGCAGTAGTACTTAAGTTACTAGACAAATAAACCTCTATCGACTCTTAGACTAAGGATTACAATGCTCAGTTAAAGACTGAAGTCCATCTGCACAAATATCTCACATAGGAAGACCTTGTAGGCAAAGGTGCAACACACACAATCAAAATATGTAAATATTCACATTTTCACTTTCTGTATGCTAAAGATTGTTTAAGACATGTAATAGATTGTAGCAAGGTACGCAATACAGGTATAAAAAAAAAGCTATGATAACAAGCCTTAAAGTAAACTAAATAAAAATCTAGATTTAGAAAAAGCCAAAGAGTAACAAATTTCTCATTGCTATTCATTAAAGGCAAAGACAGGAAGTAATATTGCTTTGAGCCACACTTATTACTAATCCTTAAAACAGTCGACCCTAAAGGCTGATTCCTTTAATCCCTATCCCAAAATTTTTAAAGCGGTACAGTTTCAGTGTATTTCTCCATTTCTCCTCTACCCTGATAATGACTCCGAGATGACTTCCACTCCACTACGTCCATCCCCATGACCTCTTCAAGCTCATCCTCTGGCCTGTTCTGACTCCCCTGCTTTAGAGCTCTTGGTATTCTTGCACTTCTGTCTCGTGGAAACTCCATTCTGCTTGCTCTCTTCCCAGGTGAGCCTCTTTTCTTTGTCGGCCCCCAGATGAAGTTCTCACGAGGGTGGTAGTGGAGCTGGGCAAAGCGCAGCAATGCACGTCTCTGGCTATGACTTCGCAGCGTGTAAACAAAATACTCAAGCGCACTGTGACGCATGTTGGCCAGCGTGCCCCGCTCCAGTGCCTCCTCTAGCAGCAGGTGTACCAGAGGCAGCTTGTAGCTCTCGAAGCCTAGCTCACCCAGGCTCTTCAAGATGCGCGTGATTCGCAGGTAATTGTGTTGAGACCTGTGCGAGAAAAATAGAAACCATTTGGTAAATTACCGTAACGTAAACTTAGTATAGTTTAGCTTAGAATTTTTTGGAAAGTCATTTCCAAATTCTATTGTAAAAGTGTGACAATAATGACACAGTACGGAATCACAGTAACACCAATGAAGCTACTGATCGTCTGCAATTCTGCCCTCATGATGATTCTAAGCACACCTTACACAGTGAAACATAGAAAAACAAACGCTACAAAAATACAGGCAATACTTTTTTTAACAAAATTGAATTTAGGACAAGAACATCCAAGTTCCAGACAGGGAAGGTTAAGTGTAGAACTGCACATTCTGTCCCTTTATTTGCATTTTCTACTCAATTAACAAAAGCAATGATCCTTTAACACATGCTCTTGTTTTTATACTTGCTAATTAATATTATGCAAATAATCTTCTTGCTTTGTCAGCATAAATAGTGAAAAAATGTGAGTAAAGCCCTGAGGTAGAGTGGCAGTGGTGCAGAATATACAGAGTACCTTGTCATGGTGTAGGTAAAGGTTTAATACAAAGAAAGAAAAGGCGCCACAAAACTATGTGAGATAAAGTGAAAGGCCAAATCAAGAAAAGAAAGTGTTTTTTAATTTTTACTATAAGACCTTTAGTTCGATTCTCCGGATTTTCATTAAAGACTAAAGACTATAAAATCGGTTATTAAAAAGCCAAATCAGTCAGCTGGTTTCAACATTAATAGTCTCCAAAAAGGATCTTAATAAAAGAAACATTTGGTGGGGTTTCTAATTTATAATAACCTATAATTGGCTAACTTTTATCCTGTAAAAATGAAGGATATATGCGAAATATCTAGACATTTTTTATCGTCATCATTTATCACATTATTTGCTTCATTTACAAACCCTTTCGGTTTCAGTATCCATAAACATAAAATTGTATCAGTGCCAGCGACAAATACTTTGATGCCTAAATGAATAATTTTACTAAAAAACAACATTAGGCTACCAGTTTTTTTCAAAGCTTGCTGTTCTTACTCAGGAAATTAAAAAAAAAAAACAATACCCAATCCTAGTTCCAGGTAATTTAAAGAAATATTTTAATTTCTTTTGTCCATTCAAAAACCTCAGCAAAAATACCAACAATATTTGTATAAACAAAGACCTTAAATCTTACTCGTTCAGGTGCCGGAAACGATTTTTCCAGTTTGAAGAGCGGGCTACGTTTCCGTTCTTATCTAGGAGCTTAATTCCAAAGAAGTCCAACATAATAGCGTATGCCAGCACAAAGCGCCGCTTGGCTTCCGGAGTGTTCTGGAATTCCTGTTTATTATGTCAGAGATCATTCTGTTATTGATCAAGCGTTTTCTTAACTATTACAGCAAAAAACTACAAAGAAGTCTATAATAAATATAAATATAAATATACCATAAATATAAACTGCACATATAGGGCAAGATGCAGGGGGTACACCATGGAAAGGTCACCAGTCCATTGAAGGGCCACAAATAGATAAACACCAAACACATGGACAATTTAAAGTCACCAATCAACCGAATGTACATGTTTTTTGGAGAAACCGGAGTAAATTCACATCTTGCCCGGGAATCAAACTCGGGACCTTTTTGCTGTGAGGCGACTGTGCTAACCACTACACCACTGCTATGCCCTAAACCAGCACAATGTTAAAGCATTCATGTTAAAAAAAATCTTAAGGTCAAATGTTTTAACTTTTGACTTTACCTTTATCTCATCCTGAGTAAGTTCATGAGCATAGAAATTAAGACCTTGTTCCCTGAGTGGGAAAAGCCTGAAAGAATGGACAAAGGTTTATTAACATGTCAACAATACTACAATAAAATAGAGTGAAAATTAGTTGCAGCAATAATCCCTCATTTGTAATTATGTGTAACTGTTACTGCATGCAATATTGTATCCAAGTGCAAGTTTACAGATACTCAGTTTGTTCCGTTAATTCGTGAGAAAAACATATTTATCTTCTATACCCGTTTATTCTCGAACTCGGAGTCACAGGGATCTGATAGATCCTATCCCAGCGCACATAGGGCAAAAGGCAGGAGGTACACCCTGGACAGGTCGCCAGTCCTTCACAGGGTCTCACACACACACACACACAACCACACATTCACTCCTATGGGCAATCAACCTAATGCACATGTTTTTGGATTGTGTGAGGAAACCGGAATACCCGGAGGAGTGCGGGGAGAACATGCAAACTCCGCAAAGAAAGACCCCGATTCGAACCAGAACCTTCTTGTTGTAAGGCAACCGTCCTAACCACTAAGCCACCCTGCCACCCCAAAAACATATGATATAATTACTTTCATTTCTAGGAAATTTAGGCAGAACTTTAATAAGAATGGCAACAGAGGAGGTACAAAAAATAAAAGAGTGCAAACTGTCTCTCTATCCGCTATGCAATCGTTTGCGCTTTTTGTTATACAGGTTTAATCTCACTGTATTGACTGAACGTTAAGTATAGATTCCATTTTTGTGCATGTTTATTTTAAACGCTCTTTAGGATCTGTCCCCACTGTATTCAATGGACCAGTTACAGCCTTACACTCTTTTAAGGTGACTACCACAAATTCTGATTTGCTGCAAGTGACTAAAAAACAGACATGAGTTTGCTTTTTTTATGTTCTTGGCTCTACACCATGGAACTGTCTGTCATCTCACATCACAAAAGCCTGCTAGTGTTTTAAAGGTCCGCTAATTAGAACTTTTTATTTTCTTTGGCATTTAACACCCCTTGACCTGTTGTCTTATGACTCTCTTTATAACTTAGATGTTTAGTATGTTTTTTTCATAACTGTAATTTATAGTGTTGTAAAGGCTGTTAGTCCACTTTTGTTTTTAAATTGTGCTATAATAATAAAATGTTATGACACTGTATAATTGTATCCCTGTACTGCGTCTATTAAATAGTAAAAGAGCATCTACAGCCCTAAGCTGTTTCTGCGCTGCTTTTCCACCTTCCCATTTATGTGACTTATTTACCCCAACGAGTTCAAAGAATTATTTCATCCAAAAACTTTTTGTTTGCCTCACTAAACTGCCATATCTTATTGTTCCAACACTAGCAAATCTTTATTAATGATTTTAAACTTGATAACGTTATTGTGCAAATTGTTCTTGGTTTTGTCAGAAATAGTGTAAGAAAGTGGGCGTGTAAGAGAGTGGGGGTACAGGCATTAACTTTGCTAGCATAAGTGTAAGGTCTAATTTGGTTCTGCAGACTCCTGCAGGGTGAAAGAGTTTTCAGCTTAACAGCTAACTTGGCGACCAAGTTGGTCACCCAACTGGCCTTAAATTACACTGAACCTTATCCAATTTTATCTTAAGAAAGTCAGCAAAATGAAAGATTGACTAAGTGACAATTAAGCGTTGGCAATAGAATATGGAGGTAATAGATTAGTGGTTAAAGTGTTTAATTGTTAATCTGAAGGTCAGTTTAAAAGGAAATTCCCACAAACATACAAAATACACAAAACTCGACACAAAAGAAATTTAGAGCTCAGGATTAAACTGACCACTGTATATAGGTGTGATTGTGCTCAAGCTTGTCGTAGTCACCCCTCCATTTGGTGAGGATCTCTTCAACATAGATTCCTGCAGAGAAAGATACAAACTTTTATTGTACTTTGTAACAATGTTACCTTACAATACATCTTAAAATATACAAAAACCTTACTATACATCTAAAAATGTTATTCCTTGTTAGTGACTGCTCTATCATAACAAGGTTGGTGATAGATGTATGCAGGAAAAGTTACAAAAAAAAACACTCTGGAGAACAACAAAACAATCAAATCACAGGTCTAGAATTGTGATGTGGCATACAGATATAATTAAACGTGGGACAAAACGACCATAAGACATCTGCAGTCATATACAACACTGTACATAGTATGTCGGTCCTTGAGTCTTTAAACTGGCTGCCAGTATAGGTTCCTAAATCGCTCGTAATTCAGTCAATGGCCTAGAATATCACTGAATACAAACCAGTCAGATAAAAAGACAATGAAGACTTAATCATGGAAATATCATACAAAGCTGTCTAAAAACCCAATTGATCCATTGTAGACATGTTTGTGTCTACTAATGTTCCTTAGCTTTTGTGTAGCTCATCTTTTATACTTTTTATACACTGGTGGATGTCTCATTTAAACCACCTTTCTAAGACAATGTCTGTCTATAGACATTAAGGTGGTGCATAGTTTGTGACTGTGCAATAGATGGGCCTCCTGGGAGTGTTCAACTCAGGTTGTCTCATCGCTTACTCAAGATGTGCAACTAATGTGGGTTTTTGGTGTGGCTATATAAATGTTCACACAGTGAGATAGATCTGAACCACAGCTTCAGGGTTCGTGTTTTAACATGATTTTCACAATCATTTTGAGCAGTCACTTTTTTACACCAATACATTCTATCATAAGTAATCATTATTACTATCAAATATTACTATCAGAATCAAATTACTAACCTTTCACTTTAACTCTATAAATGAAGGGTTTCTTTGACATGAAGGGTCATTCAATCATGTAAGTTAACATGTCTCACAGACACAAGAGAACCTAATGCAGAACTTTAGGACCTGCTATAGAACAGTTCCACCAGAATAAGTCTTTACAAGCTGTCCTGTCATGCATTTTCAACCAGTATACTGAATGTATAGCAAATAGAACTCAAATCTCTGCTTTGTAACATTTCAATATGCCGCCAATCTCAGACATAGGGCACAGAATGTGATTAGGTATATGAGTCATATGTCTATGGAAATTAGTGACATCAAATCTATTAAGCAGGTGTGCAAAGACAATATTTTTTGTTGTTGTTGCCAACACAATTTATGCAATTTGTGCAGGACTCATTAGCGTGATAACAACACAACAGGAGCATGCTGTCGGCTTGGTTTGAATGTGTAATAGCTCTTTTTTGTATGCAAAAATTTTTTACTACCAATTGAGTTTCAGTTTCTGTTGGCTCTTTAACAGAAAGACGCTCAAAAATGTTTTTGAATTTTTCATGTCTACAGAAAATCTACAGAGAATTTTGGAAAAAGAGGTAAAAAAAATCATGAACCGACTATCAAGACAAAACAGGCCAGTGCATACATACATTTACAACATTTAACAGATGGAATGAACCAAAATCAGCTGCAGAAACATATACACACACACTCTTACCATCTGGAACCAGAGGAATCTTATTCTGATAGAATCTCACATTGCGGTACTCATTTCTTAGTCGAGGCTCCTTGTAATTCTAGGCGCAAAGAAAACCACAGACAGGTTAAGGGATGAGGAGCAATTAAAAAAAGTGACTTTGTGTGATAAAGAAAGTGTCCTTGGGCAAAGATGAATTCATTAAAAAAACTCGGTTGGTGTGAAGACGTTATGCATGTTAGTTGAACACTAAGCTTATGGAACTAGATTTGATGATGCATGATGATGCCTCATACTGTTAACCAGAGTATTGCATACAATATGTCTGCTTTAATAAATCAAACTGGTTACAAAATGTTACACTTAACAAAGCAGAAAAAAAGCTATTAAAGCTATAATGGAAAGCAATTGGAATAGAAAAAAAGCTAGAAGAGTGTGTGATATTTTTTTTACCGGATAACTATGTCGGTACTTGTACAGGTCCTTGGCAGCATAAAAGCTTCTTTTCATCTTAGTGGATGGCGTAGGCATGTCATTAAACTGTGTAGAGGAGAAAGAAAAAAAGGAAAAAAGGCATAAAGAATGTATGAATGAAATGTACTGCTCATGAAATGAACTATTTGTGGATGATTCCACATAGCTACAGAGTTGTATTTTTAATCTTTACTTTAATCTTGTGACACAAAATTTGAAACTGATTGTGTAGATTACAAATAAATGACAGGATGCTTGGACACACAAACAAAAAGTGGGTGTCTGGAATCGACCTTTTTCAATTTGTAGCTTTTTTTTTTTTTTTTGATCATTTGCTTTCAAATTATTGCCTATAGAATAATGTCGTAACAGAAGTGCAGATTAGTGATGCACCCAAATGCAAAATGGCTTTTAGTGGTTTGGTGGCAATTTTTAATAAACTCAAAAGGTCATATGTTAGAAGGTCATATGCTGCATTTCACTTAATGAATTACTATAAATGACTATGTATGTTCATTCATTCATTCATCTTCCATACCTGCCTATTCCCAAACTATTCGGGGTCACAGGGGTCTGCTGGAGCCTATCCCAGCGCACATTGGGCGAGAGGC
>JAOTQW010000032.1:9343459-9365456 GCA_026260075.1 Sisor rabdophorus | reverse complement strand
ATACAGATTAATCACATAGCAGATAACACACCAGGGACTCAAGGTTAGTTTGACATAGCTGTGCAGGTAATAAATATTATTGTATTGCTGACATGCTTCTTTGTAAATGTGGTATTTTGCCACATGAATAGGTATTATGGTGTAAATGAAAATTTTTTTATTTATTTGTTTTATATATATCCTGTGCACAGGGTCTTTCTGTGCGGAGTTTGCACAGAATGAAGTGAGTGTGTCTCATTGTGTGTGTGGCCCTGCGGCCCTGGTCTGGCGACCTGTCCAGGGTGTACCACTGCCTCTCGCCCAGTGTGCGCTGGAATAGGCTCCAAAAGACCCCCGTGACCCAGAAAAGTTCGTGAATAGTATAGAAAATGAATGAACGAATATATATATATATATTCCTGAATTGCATTATATTTGATCAATCCTCTTTTGTCATGTGGCCAAAAATCATTACATTAATCGTTTTACAGTTATTGTGGCAAACTTTATCAAAGCATTCCCATCAACAAAAATCAATCAGGCAGAAAAGCTAGCATGAAATTAAATCTGAAACAAAATGAGAATTAAAACAAATTACGGCTGTAATTTTTAAGTTCATTTCATAGCCGCAGCCTAAAAGATAGAAACCCAATTTAATACAATGTAAACCTGTTGATTCCCTTAGGCTTCCTAAATCTATTTAATCCTGTCCAGTTCACACAATAAAAAAATGAAAGGCCATTTCTATGCAAATGGTGTTGACATGGTCTACACTTCCCATTTATTATATAGATCTAAATTGCTTTGCCACACACTTATTGAGTTGAGATCCAAATGAGCACTTACTCTAGTTGCGCTGTGATATATTTTCATGGAGCAGTGCTTTAATTTGTTGTTATTGCACAATGAAAGCTTGACTTGCAGTATTGAAAATATATTTCTTCATCAATAAACCACTTTTCTCCTTCTTGTCCTTTTATCTTCGTCTTTTACCTTCACCCATCTTTCTTTAACATAGCTCTCTAATCTGTGCCTCTGCTCTCAGAATAGAGGAGAGAATCAAGTGTAAAAAAGAAAATGCTATTGCTTTTTTCAAGCTTTACACTTACTGTGGAATTATTCCAGATGGGGACATCTAACACATCCTCCTTATTTCATCAGCTTCTTCCTTTCCATTTCACACCAGTCAATTCATGTGTCACCCAATTTATGCCACAAATGAATGCCATCTTTTTTGTCTCTTTCCTACACTTCTTTCATTGACTTCTGTTTGTTTGCTACGTTCCTTTCATTTCATGCTAGGTGACAGAGCTGTCACATTTTCACCAAATGAGTCTATACAAAGAGACAGTGAGTGGACTGTGACAGCAGCCTTCATCCTTTCTCCCACATCTTACACCTGATTGACATTTTGCAAGCTGCCAGTGGCTTATGTATCAAGGTAAAGTGGGCCAAAACCAGATGTCACAACAGGTAGCTGTCACAGTGCTCAGGGGGAGATCGGATCATCAGACAAAGCACCTCAACACAAACAACAAATTGCTTTGGGGTAAATAGGCAAGCCTTTTCAGCCACATCATCTGGCTAAAACATTATCTTTAATCACTATGTTTTTCTCAGCTGCCATTAGTCATTCATCAAAAGATGAAATCGAACACCTCACTGGAGTTATCTATCAAGCAGAAATTGGAATACACTCACTTTTATTTAATGAAGTCCAACAGATGGAGCATTCAGTCTTAGTAAGACAGATTTAAATAAGTATAAGAGCTACAGACAGCACAGTCAATCACAGTGTTCATGGAGATGCAGAAAATTTTTCTAAAATTAAAGTAAATTGAGAGTGCAGTATCCACAAATAATTTAAAATTCACTACCACATTCATATATAGTTCTTCTCCAGTCTGTTGCCACAAATTGGGAAGCATACAATTGTCTAGAATGACAATGTACGCTGTGACCATACATTATTCTGTGTCTGGAACAAACTAATATAGCTTTGTCAATGCACCAAAAAAGGAGGAAATCAGGGAACCCAAAGAACGTGATGGAAAGCTACCAGAGCATAGGATTTACTTGCCCATTCTCGAAATCTATCTAAATGCTGTTAAAAGAAAACAAAAAATTTGAACTAAATTTTTGCGTTTGATTTTTACACATTTTTTTTGATTACATATTACCAGTGGAAAGAATGAATAGCTAAAGCTGATTCTTTCTTTCTATTTCTGGACCAGCCTTATATCATCAGAATTTTACATGAAAATTATGACAGTTAGCATTTTATATAAGCTGATCCTGTGTAAAATTACAAACTCTAAAATAACTTTACAGCAAAGTAGAATATTGGGATAGGGCCTTTATGATGCTGTTCCCTTTATGGTCAAATAAAATTAGCATATGTACACTAAATGTAATTTATCATAAAAAATATTTCGCTTTGCTGGTAACTCCGGACATAGAGAATTTGGAACTGGGTACTGGAGCTTCTGTTGAAAAAAGCAAGCTGAGTCAGAGGCTTGTGTATAAACCGGGTGAGTGATTGTGATGAACTGTTAATGAGGATATTAAAAAAACAGGACAAGGTTCAATGATGAGTGATGTGATCCAGTAGTTATTGTATTTGAGTTTCATTTCATAAGCAAAGTGGGAAGCTTGATACCCAGGTCAAACTCGCCTGCAGTTTTTAAATTTCAGAAATATTAATATTATATAAATTAAACTACACTAAATAAATAAAACATAGCAGTGAAATTTAACTGGTTGTGTTCAGCAAAATTGTTTAATATTCCAGTCAGATAACCCCCCCCCCCCACACACACACACACACACACAAACACAAATGAAGAGAGTAAAGTCTTAGTCTCTCACTTGACAGCGCTATTATTTTCGAGGCAGCAGCAGCAGCAGCAGCATCACAGCCGGACCTGCGCAGTGCTTCTCTGTTCAGCCTCAGAGCTCAGAAGCGCATCTCAGAGGAGAGATGGAGGCAAAGAAAACTCCGCGTTTAGGAATTGTTTTCTGTGGATCCAGTGAAAAATCTGTACCTGTTGTTTGTGATTTGTGTCGTTGCTTTCCGTGCTGGAGGAATCATTATTAGCTGTAGAATAAAAATATCGAATGATGAGTGAAGGACTAGCTGCTTGTGTCTGTTGACTGAAGACTGATTCGGGGATCTCTCAGAATGATCCCGCTGCTGTGAGAACTGAAGTTTGAACGCACGTGGATCGTAAGAAAATACGCAGATTATACAAGATGGAGAACATTTTAAGTTTTTGTTAATTTTTTTGCATTAAAATATCTGACTGATGGATCGGTAAGCTGCGCGGCACCGGCAGCGTTCTAAGTTTGCCACGATGAAGTCCATCTTCTACAGCCGCTTTTTCATCCTGCTACCATGGGTGCTAATCGTCATCATCGTGATAGACATCGACACCAAGAGGTCCTCTGTTCGCAGCACGGCACACTCCTACCTGTCCCGACTGAGCAGCGCACCCCGGCGAGAAGCGGTCATCCATACGCTCAACCGCACCGCGCCGCCGCCACCGCCGCTTATCTTCGCCGTCACACCGACTTACAGCCGCGCTGTCCAGAAAGCCGAGCTCACGCGCTTGGCCAACACTTTCCGCCAGGTCCCGCACCTCCACTGGATTGTTGTAGAGGACTCAGCAAGTCGCACCGAGCTCGTGTCGCGATTTTTGGCACGCGCCCGCGTCCCGTACACGCACCTGCACGTGCTTACACCCCGCCGTTTCAAACGGGCCGGCATGCCGCGCGCTACAGAGCAGAGAAACGCTGCGCTCTCGTGGCTCCGCGCGCACCGCACAGTCCCCGACTCGGGAGTAGTGTTCTTCGCCGATGATGATAACACTTACAGTCTGGAGCTTTTTGAAGAGGTAGAGTCACATTAAAATACATTTCCAAACTGGCATTGTGCAATGTTATTCGTGACAGGCTGGTGGTACTCTTTTAGTACACGTATTCATTTAAAGGTAAATGATGTTTAGAGCCACACATGGTGTGAATGGGGTTCAGGGTTTTTTTTTCTTAGCAACGTGGGACTAGTTTATCTAACCTCTACCAGCGTCAATCAGGTTTCCAAGCGCTAGTTTCGCCCCTGTGCGCATTTTACGCACAATCCACAAACACATGGTCAGAATTGCGAATATTCAATAATCATTTTTTTTTGTCAGTCAGAGCTTATTACTCTGTAAATAATATTTTTAAGGTAATCTATTATATACCCATCATTCGTCTTCTGTACCAGCTTATTCTCTAAATCGGGGTCACTGGGGGTCTGCTGAAGCCCATCCGAGCACACATAGGGCGAGAAGCGGGGGTACACCCTGAACAGGTAGCCAATCCATCGCATATAGACAACCAACCACACGCACTCCTATGGACAATTTAGAATCACCAATTAACCTAAGGTACATGTTTTTTAACTGTGGGAGAAAACCGGAGTACCCGGAGGAGAACATGCAAATCCCGCAAGAAAGACCCGTACTACACCACCCACCTATTCTAGTGAAATGGAATAAAGATACAAGAGCAAACAGTAAATCAGCATATAGAAAAATGAACAGCGCTATTCCATAATAATCCTCTCTTTTGTCAATAGTCTTTTTACTGAACCTTTTTGGCTGCGTTAACTGCCTATCCGTCTGAATGTCAACACTTATACAACCTTTAAGTATGAAGATGCAAACTCTCTCTCTATAGATATCTGACTATATTAAAGTAAAGTTAGAAAGTTGCCATGATATAGTTAAATAAGCAAAAATGATCTTGGCTCCTAAAAGTTCACAAAACTGTGTAGCATTTTAAAGCACCAGTAGAAAAACAGCAGGCAGTCTTACATAATTATGGGCATCAGCAGGACAAGAGGAACATCACCATTTACATGCTGAGCCAAAACCTTGAGGTCGGCCGCAGTTATACAGTCTGGGACATTAGTGTAGACAGTGTGTGATACTGCTGTGTTGTGTGATTTGTATGGAATCTATGAACATTGTGGGACCAGGAATATAGTGACAGGATTTGGCAGACACTCTTATCCAGTGCCACTTACATTTCTCTCTCTCTTTCTACAACTGAGAAATTGGGATGAAGAGGCTAACAGTGGTGGCTTGCTGGTGATGGTAATAAACCCTGGTCTTTCTGGTATTGTTCCAACACCTTAACAATTAAGCTTTCCCAAATGCGAAATAAGAAAGCAAGGAAAAAATAAGTGACAAAGGGATTGAGGATGGAAGGAAGACATTCATGGCTCAATTAATTTAAAATACATTCTCATACTTTAGCTGAACGTTGGGCTTGCCATCTTTTGACTTGAAATGAAGGTGCCAGAGTTAACCCCAATATTAAACCAATTTGCCTTAATGCTGGATATTCAATCAAAATGAACAAAAGCCTTCTGTAAGAAAAAGTCTTTTATTAGATGACATCAAATTCAATTAAATTAGGACTATGGTTTGATGGACCAGAGAGATTTCCTCTTGTAAGATGCATATTTAATACCTCAAGGGAAAATTGACCAATTGTATGCTGCTGGAAATAACATGAGCACCAGCTTCAAGTGAGTGAGCAGCAGAAACATCAGTTAAACTGTAGGATTAGAGCTGTAGAATATTTATTAGCATTAAAAAACTAACTACTGTTTGTATGAATGCGTGTATAATTTAAAGTATTATGGCAAATCCTCTATAAAAATCACAAGGCATCAACGCATGCTTGCACAAAGCCACATAAATGTTAGTGTGGCCATTAAGATGTAAAATGTTTAAAAAACGCTGATATGGGCATAATATTAGAAAAAGGATCTTAAAATGACACACTAGTGACACTATATTATTTTAGTTCAGAGCTGTGACAGAGGGGTGACCTAGTGTCTAGATCCATTGCCTCTCTTCCGTCATTGACAAAGATGCCCTTATTGTTATACTCAATACTAGTAGTATTAATTATTATATTAATAATCACTAAAATCATATTAATAATAGATCTATAAATTGCATTAATAGTATATAGTATGGATTAATTAACTTCTCTCAGGACTTGAAAATGTTAAACAATACCTAGTCAAAACATGTAAACTACATTCTGAAATTATTAGTGTCTTGATTTGTTTTTTTCCAAATTTGTAAAAGTTGGATAATTTCTATAAACAAGCACCCGTCTGCTTCGTGCCCCCCTGCATAATGTTTGTGTACAGTCCTGAAACAAGGCGCTATTGTTTTCCTTAATACAGATCGTTTTGTCATGTTGGGTGAAATGTCATGGTATTTGGATGAAGACTAAAGAAATAGCTGCTTTACATTTCATCCTTTAAAAAATATTTTAATTTTGTTTTAATCCCAGGCAAATGTGCGAAAAAGACAGCATTAAAGGGGAAATTCACTATGCAATAACACCTTAAATACACTGAATAAATGATGAAAATGTAGTCAAGCATTAGCATTTTCTAGATGAATTTGGAAAATATTTAATACGTTAGACACCCAAATACCCTCAGCTGTTAACTCTGAATTTCTGAAGAGTAAAAATGTGAAAAATACTGCCATCCAAGGAATACATAAACAGAATTTCTCATATATTGCTTCATCATTTTAACATCTTTTGCTCATTCTTTCTTTGGTGGGCTTTTTAATTTGCCATGTGTGGTCTAAACCCCCTCCCCCACTCTAGACTGTAGACTTGTATCTCTTCCATCTCCTGCGTATGAATATTTCAATTTTAACTGCAGATTTCTCTTTCTCTGCCTTACTTTCTATTCTCTTCGTGTAGCACAAAGCTGTAAGCAGTGCCTTCCAGATCAGCTGTTTTCATGCCACGGGCTTGTGAGAGTGAAAGACTCTTTTTATGCCATCAGCAGTGGCTTTGTGCTCTGAGTTGCTTGCTTTCACCCCCGCCGCATCTTTTTGAATTCATTTTCTCAACACAGCTGGACACGGACATCAGCACATGGAATAGACCATAAAGGGCAAAACATAACTGTATTGTGCTGATGAATGCAGCCCTGAGCAATATGAGCACACTGTAAAATACCTCAGGCTTGACTTGGAGCACAGCAGTCAGTGCCTTATTATTACTGCTGAAATCAGTCACATTCATAACAAGAAACACCTCCTTTATTACAATCACCTAGCACTGGCACAGCATATTCAATGATGGGGTCTTTTCCTGTGGTGATGTGCAGTGTGGTGTAAGTTGCTTTGCCTTGTAGCTCAAATATTCAAGGTTCCCACTGTTCTGACAGTGTGATGGCCTGTAAACACAGAAAGATGTATGTAGTTTTCCTTGTTACTGGTTTATTCAGACTTCAGCTACAGCATTGACCATGCTGCTAGTTTGTCTGTTTAAGCCTCAGACTAAGCCTGTTTTTTTTCCAAGTTTTTTTTCTTCATTTTTTTACCAGTGGAGTTTTAGTTCCTTGCTCCTGTCGCCTCTAGCTTGCTAAGTTGGGGACTCCTAATTTGCAGATACTAGTTAAACTAAGTGTTGTCCTTGTCCTCCTCCCTCTATTGTCCTTGTATTGACACACTATTCTACTGTGATTCTGCAAAACTGCTTCGACAACATCCAAAGTTCATTGTGAAAACTAAACACATTTAACAACAGTACTTTACAATCAAAGAGTTTGCAACATTCTGAACAACATCCACATTTGCCATTTGCTTGTACTGACCTGCAACACAACATATTGGTGTTTCTCAGACTTTCCATGTCGCTGTTGGCTTCTTTTAGGTTCTTTGGTCTTCCCACTGAGTGAAGTGTCTACTTTTAATTAGCCTTGCAATGACATCCCAGGTTGTACTCGTGTCTGGATTCTTGATAACCCTACCCAAAATAAAGCAGTCGCTGGGATTGTATACAGCTATGTGATGGATTTTATTTCAGGCATGCTGCAAAAAATTCTTTACTAAATTTTCCTGAAGATATAATGCTTGTTTGTCGTGTTATGTGGTCTCAGGTCTAACCTTCAGGATGTTACTGCTTCCCTGCCCAATCTGTACATGCCCTTAGCCAGTAATAAATCCAGCTGCATTTGACATATGTCGGCACTGCTATAGTTGATGTGTCAGAGAGATGATTGTGCAGCTGCAGGCGTGATGTCCTCACTACGCTGGAGAGTTCTCTGTCTCCCTGGCTTTGATTTAGACTTCCATTTATAGGCTCTATTACAGGGTAGAAGCCTTTGAAAAGTCCCTAAGAGCAGATGGGAGGGGGGGGGGTGTGAATAGACAGCACTAGAGCCGATCTACTCAGACAGCACAGGCTTCAAAGCTTTTCTATGCTATAGGCTTCACCGTCTGACACTTCACAATGCCATGTATCATACTTACACCAATAGCACAGCTATTAAAAATGTAATGCCACCCTCTGACTTGTTGAGTAGCTAATTCATAGACTCATATTTTTTGCTCCTTTAGAAAAAACCCCAGAAAATGATCATTTAGCTTTAGGTTGTTTTAATTTGTTTTAATTAACGGAAAGCTAGCATCAAAAATACTACCCGAAATATAAA
Source organism: Sisor rabdophorus (assembly GCA_026260075.1). Classification (NCBI taxonomy): domain Eukaryota; kingdom Metazoa; phylum Chordata; class Actinopteri; order Siluriformes; family Sisoridae; genus Sisor; species Sisor rabdophorus. The sequence goes on along the minus strand of JAOTQW010000032.1, from coordinate 9,356,953 downwards.
CCATGTGCTGCATCAGGTGGGAATGATCATCTTGCAGTTCCGGCCTCACAGTAACTGCAGATGGATGAGGTTATTTAAAGTAAAAATGAGCTGACTCAACTCCACAACTCCTCCCAAAAATCCGCTACATCTACTGAAATTTAATAAAACAAACAGCCTGGAAACAAGCAGCAGTAGATCAACACAAACAGTAGCTAAACATTTAATATCTGTAAAGGAATTTTGCCAAGTCCCCAAAGAAACAACAGGTGAAGTGTGTGTGCTTACTGAAGCTTTTTTATTAAACAGAAATGTGTCATAGCCTTGGCACACACGTTGACTCTGAAGTGATTTTTTTATGCTTTTCTTTTATTCTCCTCTCAGATGCGTTTAACTAAAGGAGTGTCTGTATGGCCAGTGGGACTCGTAGGGGGACGCAGGTATGAGCGCCCTATAGTAGAAAATGGCAAAGTAGTAGGCTGGTACACAGGCTGGAAGGCTGACCGACCATTTGCCATCGACATGGCAGGTAAGTCCATGTTTAAAAACTTTTAATGACTTTGATTTTTAAATTTCAACTAATTTTAAAGTTCATAATTGTATATTGGCGGCGCGGTGGCGTAGTGCTCACACCACAACAGGAAGGTCCTGGGTTGAAATCCTGGGAACCGGGTCTTTCTGTGCAGAGTTTGCATGTTCTTCCTGTGCTTGCGTGGGTTTCCACCGGGTACTCTGGTTTCCTTCCACAGTCCAAAAACCATGTACATTAGGTTGGTTGGTGACTCTAAATTGCCCATAGAAGTGAACATAAGTGTGTGTGGTTGTTCGTCGATGTGTGGCCCTGCGATGGACTGGCAACCCGTGCAGGGTGTGTTGGGATATGCTTCAGCAGACCCTCCCTCATGACCCCAAGCTAGGGAATAAGCGGTTATAGAATGAATAGATTTAAAATGTTTTCAATTATAAACTGTTTATTACTGCTGTTTGATTTGTGAAAAAAATCTTTTTAGTTAATTTGATTTATTTTATTATTGTGTAACGCTATACCAGAACCCTCTGAGATATTAATGGCGACTTCACACTAGTACTGTGGAAGAAAATTGAAATACCAGGAGTAAACCCCCACATGCATGGGAAGAATATGCAAACTCCACACCCTCCACACCCAAAAAAACCCTGCCCAGGAATCGAATCTGGGACCTTCTTGCTGTGGAGCGACAGTTCTAACAACTAAGCCACCATACACTATTTTTGTCCTAAAATCACTGCTTGTATTAGTGACTCGGTGGTTAATTTAAGGGGACAACCTATTTATGCTCACAGGTCACGTTTTGGATAACAAGCTGATTTTCGGCTGTTTAACTGTGGGAGTTTTTAATTGATTTTAAGCTGTGGGGCTGTTTAGCAGTGATGTTTATCCCAAATACTATGTTGAGATAATAACAGCTTAAATAGGCCAGCAGTTTCTTTACAATACTTTTTCCCTATATGCAGACAACGACTAAATCCATGATTAGAACAGCACCATATTTTAAGTTCCTCTGTTCACTTTGGTGGCCATGGTGCAGAACGATTCAAATAACTATTCATCATCCCTCCAAGAATAGATTACTTTCCTAATGCATTTTAAAATAATGGCTATAAGATGTAGATCAATCATAGCTGACAGGATGCTGACAGGATCCCTGAGAACAGAAAGCATGCTGTTAATTAATGTCCTTAATGACTGCCTTTTTAAAAAACCAATTAACCTATGATAACAGTTATAACACAACTCTATGGACCTGCTTCAACTCTGCTGATTTAATGCATTTCTAAGATGGTGGATGTTCATGTCATGTTCGTGTCAGGAAGGTGCTGACATGCCTGAAACATGCAGACTGCCTAAGTTAACATAGTAAAAGCAAACTGAGAAAAAATCCAGAAAATGGCAGTGATTAGGGTATACAGCCAGTGAGAGCGAATCAGAATGTAGAAACTATCCAGGCTCCTGTAGTGCTTTTAATTGATGCATCATGTCTGCTTGCCATCAGTATTTTACTCGTTTCTCTCTACCATTCAACAAAATTCTTTGGTTCTTATCTCTGGATCAGCCACCTGTGACATCAGTACCACTTTTCAAATCTTTAAAAGCTTTATCTAGCCAGGTCTATTAAGCTTACCTCAAAATAAAAGGGAAAGAACAACGTGATAAATCAAGTGATCCTGCTGTCTGGGTCCTGCACAATCCTGAACAAACACAATAGAGGGCTAAGAAGGTCCCCTCCTCACCTCTTACCGTGTTCAAGTGAAGCTCTCACCTGAAAAAGGACTCAAGTGTTTGTCCTAGCCTTAAAAAGTCTTTTTGAAACAACCCTGCTATTTTCCGTGCAGCTTTTCTTACATAAGTAAAAAAAAGTCTGCATTGCAGCTACACACGGTTTTGCCCATGTGACTCACCCCAACCTGTCTGTGTCTAAGGCAATGAGTGGGCTGCTTTAGCACAATGTGATTTTTTTGATTGCTGATAACTGCAGTCAAGCAAACGGTGCCTAGAACACTAAGTCTGGAGCGCCAGTAATTAATGCTAGGAAAAGATACTTTTTAAAAAGTGTCTCTAACATCATAACACACTTGTTCAAAAGTGTGATCAAAGCAGCATGTAGGTAAAACGGCTAAGAGCATTGGAGGCAAATTGACTGATTATTACCCGTTAATAAACCTGAGCAATTTTTGATGAAAGAACATACCTCGAAGCTCTACGTATTGAACAGGGACACAATGGCAGCCTCTTTACTGCAGTGAACTGACTGTCGCTGTGGGGGTGGCAGAAACCCAGATGGTTTTAGCTAAAGAACAGGCGTCCTAGAAAAATCATCCTGTACCTAGGCTAAAACACAGACTAAGGGCTATATTTTCTTCTGGATTAGATATTCTTCCTTTTTTAGAATGGGAATGTTCTTATGCAGCCACACAATCTTTGAATAGAAAGTGTTTGCTAGTGACTGATTGTATTTATAAAAGCATTAAAGGAAAACGGATGGATGAAAAGGCGCAATCAGAGGACAATAAATTAGAGATGTGCCTGAGCTAAAGGATAAATCAAATGAAAAAGGCAGGAATTTTACAGTCAAATGCATTACATGCTTACTATAACTACCATAAACCATAAGCAAAAATAAAAAAAACAAACAAAAAAACCCTTCAAAAAAGAGTCGCAGATGTTACCGTAAGTGGTTGCTAAGAAGGATATTACCGTAAGAAATAAAAAAAAAGAAAAGAACCTCAAGTACCCCTGCCTCTGAGCACTGGGATAGGCTCCAGCAGACCCTGAGTTAAGAAAAAAGCAGGTATAGAAGATGAATAAATGAACGAGTAAACAAAAAAAAAAGTTTAAATTAATGCTTAAATCTCAACAAAATCTAATGTGGCTACCAGGAAACACCTAAAAAAAGAAATAAACAACCCAAACATCAAATCCAGACCTTTTAAAGAAAATACAAAAACAATAATGCATCATGAGGCTTACAGAGGACAGGATGTACTGGCACCCTGATAACTGGCAGCAATAAGCAAGAGCTGGGTGTGAAACTGAAAGATTTAAGCCATACTTAAATATTTGCACAGGAGTCTTTTGCTGCAATGCTCAGGCTTACAGTCTTCGCATTAAGGTAGCTACATAAGCTCTACGCACCGCCCTAGTGTTCACCCCTTTCCACCCCACGATGACCGAAACTGCAGATGACTTTTCTACCATACACCAGACAAACAGCTGTTTCTATTCGGATCCTGTGTGGTGGATTCAAAAATAGTAAATACAGTAATATACACACCTTTTGCTGTTGTCTGAAAAGTATTTTCAGTAAAATTGTAAAAAAAAAAAAAACCACCATTATGTGCAGTTTGACAAAGTAGGAGTGAGACAGGCGTAGTTTAGAGTATAATACATACGTTTAAAATAGGTACCTATTATAACAACAAGCAAATGTTAAATGAAACCTAAATGTTAAATGCAGTCAGCCAGTGTTGATTTTGGTTTCTACCCACTTTCACGAAACAAGGCAACCTTAGTGTTATCTCAAAGGGCAATACTGACATTACTTACCACCACATGTTTACGAATAACAGGGGAAAGAAATTTAACATTTAAAAAGATGGGATACAGTCAGCTATTCACAGTCAAACGACAAGCTCCCTGTGTAACAGACTGTGTGCGTCAGTGTGAATAGCTGATCATCCTGTAAGCTTTATTATGCTGACACTTGTACAAAAATGTCTACTATCAAATATCTACTACAAAATTTATATGATTTAATGTCTTTTTTGTTGTACATTTAGCCAGTTCGGTCTTCTAATACATGGCACTACAATAACTTGACTCTTTTCTTGTTTTAGGTTTTGCTGTGAACCTGCAGGTGATCCTTGCTAACCCGCGAGCTCTGTTTAAGAGAAGAGGAGCCAAACCAGGCATGCAGGAGTCTGACTTCCTCAAACAAATAACCAAGCTGGAGGATTTGGAGCCAAAGGCTCGCAACTGCACCCAGGTCAGTACCATAAGGGAAAAAGAAACAAACCAGACCCATGCTTATCCTCATCACCTTTCACAGAGGTAAATCACAGTCTCTGACACTGCACAATTGGAGAAGAGAAACCAGGACCGATCCTACAATCAGGGATATTTTATATAACAACCACTGCATCCACAATGCTAGTGGTTCGTTTCACACATCCTGTGAACATCTGGCATGAGGTACAGAAGCATCTGTGCCACTGCCAGGATTGGATAATAGTTTTTTCTTAAGGCAGTCAGATAACTAACCACCTTTCTGCTTCTCACTCAACTTAGACAGTGAGCCATGTGAGACACTCAGTTTGACTAAATATTACTGCCTTTTACACAAGTAATATTATATAACACCAGTTATTACATAGTGATCTTATGTACTTTATAGAGGCAAAACAAGAAACTCCACTTGATTAAACCTACTTAACACCTGTGGAATAAATTTAATTAACAGTTTATTTAATTTAAATAATAATTTATTGGAATAAATGTTTCGTCAGTGAGGTTCCTGCGACCGATTAGACAGAAACTCCAAAATACTTAAATGTAAATAATTTTTACAACTCTGTTAATGCACATGGTTCTGCAATGAGCTGGTAATGCGTTCACATTCTTTGTACCAGCTTCAGTGCTTAATGAAGCAATGACTGAAACATTCGTATTTATTAAGTGGAAGTAATGGATTAAATTGATAGATTGCTAATGGGAAGATAATGAGTTTAATTCCTATTTCCACAAAGCTGCCACTGTTGGGGCCCTGGTCGTGGCCCTTAACTATTAACTGATCAGTTGGATAAATTAAAGCTGCTTTGGATAAATGTCTGTGTAATGAACACAGAGGGAGCGTTCATTTTTCTGCATAATCCAAAAGCATCTACACAAATTTTTAATAACAGCAATCCTTTCATGTTTTTTATAATTTAGCTCTGTAGAATTACAATAAACCTCATTCTATTCACATTTAAAAGTACATGCAGTGGGTTGGATTATTAAACACATCTGTCTGAACTGGTAATATTCCCTTATTTTCCAGGTGTAGGTCTCTTACTGCACCTTGTATCAGAGTAACTTCATATTCCATCCCCAGCATGTTACGAGTGCCATCATCATTATCACCCAATTATCCTAATGGCAGCAGTGCTGGGGTTATTAATAGTGACTATTAGCAGAGCTGACATTACCACTAATCACCAGCACCAGCCAGTGGAGGCCGCATGTTGTACGGCGGTGTATTACACTGGTATCATTATTAGTCTTGGGATAAAGGTCCCATATTTACAGTTATAAAGTATAGCTGAAACACATTCCACTAAGTCACGGCAATACTCGACTCTCCTGAAAGAATTCTGAAATTGACAGATATGATGAAAGAAAAGGTATTAAACAAGAAAGGCTTGTAACACACTCCCTTTTTTAGTTGACATTCAATTAAACACTGTGAAAAACAAAAAAGACGCCAAATTTGTCTTTAGCTTCAGGGTAAAGCTCACTTATCGTCGCTCAGAGCAGTGTTTAAGTCTGTGCTTTGTTTTTATCTTAATAAAAAGTGTTTTAGAATCATAGATATGACTGAGAAGTCATAGAAAGTTAGGAAGCTCCCAGCATGCATCTCAACAGGAAAAAAGAGGATTATGGACTAATGAGCAGGATTTCAAGACCATTAACTGAGTACTCAGGAGTTTGTGGATGGAGGTAAAAAGGAAAAAACAGAAGAAAGGCCATGAATGGGATTGACAGTGAAATAAAATGAACAAATGAGCAGAGATAGAGGTTAAAGGAGGTTGGTCAGAAAAACAAGTGTGTGCTCAGAGAAAAGAAGTTTCTCAATGTCAGTATGTGTCTCATTCTTGAGGTCTAGAACCTGCCAGTCTACAATAGCACACAATCAATCAGAAAGGTTTATCCTCACTGAAAATTTAAGATTTCAAACTAAACTCTCATCTGACCCTGTATATGGTTAGCTGAAGATATTTGTTTGTATACAAGGAAAAAAACCATTTATATGCATATATAAATACATACGTATACACTCCGCACAGACAGACCCCTTGGCCAGAAATCAGTGGACCTTCCTCCTGTGAGGCGACTGTGCTAACCACTACACCACCACACCGCCAGATTATGGGATTTGCAGGAAAAATATATATTTGTTTGTTTTGTTTCATCTTCCTTTAGCATGTAAATATTACTGTGACTGGTGCAATTTTTTGCAAAGACAGGGCAACATTTAAAATGCATAAAACAAATAAGAAGTAATGACTCACTGATATTCCACACACTGAAAGCTTTATTAATCCACTCTTAGAAACATTTATTAATCATACGCAAACCATCAAACAAAAAAAAACCCAAGAAAAAAAAAGTTTGGGTTTACTTTAATACACAGCATGTGTTGGTGTGAGCTCCTTATCTAACTCAAGGTGTCACACATCACTAGCTGCTGGATCTTGTTAGAATATGCAAAAAACAAAATTAACAGTAGACTGTATTGGAAATTACATGTCACACCTGAGTGAGGATGCGTTATGATACATCACAAGCACACTGCTGTTCGCGCTCAGCTCTTGCTTATAAACTAGAGAAGCTGCTACAATAGGTCTACATGCTCAACAATACTGACATGGAGCAAACACAACACCAGTGAGAAGATAATGCTGTGGATGCTTTCAGACCTTCGTTACCTTCATTATCTTATGACAAATAACTATACTGATACCTTTATTCTGTCCGTCCAATTTTTTGTTTTAGGTCCTGGTTTGGCACACACGCACAGAAAAGGTCAACCTGGGCAACGAACCCAAGCGGCACCAGGACTCCGTTCTCATTGAGGTCTAAAGGACAGGACTAACGTGGGAGGCATGGACCTTACAGCAGATTGCACCAAGTCGTCACTCTCCCTTTCCAATTAGTGTCAACCTCTGAACCATTCGCCTGCTGAATCATGCTGAAAGCTTTGTGTGAAGTCTGATGTCGGTGTCACTTAACTCAACACAACACAGAACATTTAATTTTGTGACCTTATTTCTGGCTCCATAAAATGGCTGGGAATCACTTAGTCTCAGCCACAGACTTCACACCCACAAACCACTGGCTGAACGCCTGCTTCTTATGGCCACCTGGCTGAAAACTTCAGCAATTTTAAGGACGTCTGCTGAAAGGTTGAAGTGTACAGGATTTCTGAAAGACTTGTGTGTCACAGTGTTTAACGCTCTCACTGGAAACAACCAAAGCTGTTGGATCGAAAAGGTTAACGTTTGTGGTTGTACATCAGTGGCAATGATCGATTTTGTAAATTTTTGAGACATTGGTAAATGAATGATTCCTCGTGAAAGCATTTTTATGCTCCTAAATATGAGACGGCACAAAGCAAAACATCACTTGTTGCTTTACCCGTCAGTCATGTATCAACTTGGGCGGACCATAAGGTTTTAAAGCAGCCAAGGTTCCCAAACCATCTGCCAATGAGACTAGTCATCACTTAATTAATTCGACAAGGAGGAGGTGTAGTGGTTAACTTTTTAACATTTTTCATTAACTTTTAACTTAAAACTGGAGAACAAATTTGGGGCGCGGACACCAGATCGATTTATCACGATTTAGTCTATGAAGCTGTAAGTACTAAAGAAGAAAATCTGTTTTAAATGTACATTCAGTGGATGGCTGTAAATGTTCCAATACAAAGTTTGTTGTATTTAAGCAGTGATTAGATAAAAGTGTGTGTAAAAAAGACTTTATTGCCATGAACGTGTTATCATAAGGGTTAGAGCAGAAACAGCCTAAAAACCCAGCAGTACAGAAGCAATCCTTTGGCTTTTAACCAACTTTATTTCAAACGACCCTCTTTTATTAAGTAAAGGAGAAAAAAAAGAATCCTAAAACAAAACAATAATTAACAATAAATGAGTCATTAAAAAAACAGGATCACACAATAGTTTATGGCTACTCACTGTTTAATGCACGGAAAGAACATTTTTTTTCCTCTGTACTAGGCACCAGAAAAATGTAAACACATTATAGAAATAAACCTGGATGACAAGGGGTAAATGCTTACGTTATTGCACAGCAGAGGGACCCTGTGTGAGTGAACTTTCACTCTGCCACAGTCATGGGACTTACATAAATTCATGTGTACGTTTGTTCATAAAAAAAAGAAAAAGAATGGAAAAAAAGGCTTTTATTTCCACCTTCTGTACCGCCCCTTCCTTTTTTTAAATTACCTGTAGCTGGAAGAGTTCTTCTTTCCCAGTTTACCCGCTGGTCTTTATACTGCTGTTGAGTCCTCCAGGTTTATTTGTTATTTTGTTGCTAACTGTGCTTTTCTGTAACGCACACACGTTAAAACATCACAGTAGAGGATAGATGAGAGGATGGAGCTGATGGGCTTGTACAGGGACGGGGAAGGTATGACTGCTTCTCTATCTTATGCTTACATACAGTACATTGGATCATACGATAGCTGCTACAGGGCTTGGGAGTATAGGGGCATATACACTGATCAAAGAGAAAGGGAAAGAAGAAATGGAAGCGGTCACAAACATAATAGCCATATCTCTGCCATTTAAATACTCTTACTCAACTATTGATTTGGTAACGATATATTAGACGCTTGTATATTGGTCGAGCAGCTTTTTTTGCTGATATGTAATTCTTTTTAACCCCAAAAATATAGCGAACAAGAAGAAGAAGAACAAGAAGAAGGAGGAAAAACTGCAAACATGACGGAAAAAGCTGCCAGTCTCTTTAGATCTTCACACTCTCTCTCGCTTGACTCACAGGTGAAAGGTTCAACTGACAACCTCCAGTTGAAGAGTTATGGTTGGAAAAACGAGGGGGGGGCAGTATGTGGATGAAACTCTTGGTGTGCTCTGGTGGTTGGTCAAGAAAGAGGAAACGGAGGAATGAAAGGATGTAGGAATGCTGCACCCTCATTGTCCTCCACTCTCTTTTTCGTTCACTTCCAGAGCTGGGTACTAAGGGTCTGACCAGAAGGAGGTCCCACCCAACCACCCATAGCGGCACCAGGCTGCCCGAAAGCCATGGGAGCCCCATTAAGGTTCAGCCCGGACATCTGCTGGTTCATCTATTCAAAATAAAATGAGAACAGACAGGAAATAAGACAGAACAAAACACATATTATAGTGTTGTTATGGCAGGCTGTACTAAACTCTGGACTAAATTCTGGGTCTCGATAAAGCCTCACATGGTCACTTCAACCAGTAATCAAAAGTTTCTTTAAAATATCTATTAATTAAAAAAAAACAGGTGGTAATTTTTACATTTACTGTTTTCTAAAAATATTTTGAATACACTTGAAAATGTTTTTTCTTTTTGGGGCACCTTGAAATAGTTAACATGCTATAATTAAAGACATGTAAACTATAAACTAATTATACTGGAGTAGGTGGGATTATCACAGAAACTGGTCATTAAAACCTATTCTTCTTTATCTCTCCATGCTACGGCTAAATGAGCTCTCCACTTCTGATGAAGGAATGCGATACGCACTGAAGAAAACCGTGTGTTACACGGTTTAATGCAGAAGTTCGCCAAGATCATAGGATTATATTCGCCATGGCTTTATTCCACTTACCTTTACTATCATCTGCCTAAAATAGCAAATCAACAGGCACATGGCTGTCAATAAATTGCTAAATTCTAAACTAAAGGCTTACATGATTTGTTTAATTTTTTTTTGCTTATCTGCTGCTGGTAATTTTTCTTTGTTATTTTCACTCTAATAATGCTATAGCTAAAACAGGTTGACTGATGTACATTTTAATTGAGCAAAAAAATGACTTTCTGGCATCCTTTAACGTTTGTAGCATCCTTTTCCTTTATCCAAATGAAAGTGAGTTTAATAACATCTGTTATATAAATCAGGTCGGCATTAGATTAATGATCCAGCAACGCGCATGCACTATTTGGGCATCATATGGATTTGCTAATGTGGTTATTATTTAAGAGAAAGCTCAGCCTTCTGAGATGGGATACAGTACATTAGCTAAGACCACTGTGAGCCAATAAAAGTGCTGTGTTAAATTTTTGGCATAGCGAATCTAACAAATACTTCGCCATGGTGCATTCAGCAGATTTCATTTCTTTTTGTCTGACACAATTATTGTTAAGAGTTGATTTTTTTTTACCTGTCCCATGTTCCATTGGGGCTGTTGACCAGGCTGCATGGTGTACATGTTTTGTGGTGGAACAACACCTGCTGGCATTGCTCCAGCCTGTGTTCCCATCATGCCAGGTGCCACTCCCATTACTCCTGCTGGGGGGTTTCCCATAAAACCATTGGGCATAGTCATGCCAACCATCATCCCAGTATTCTGTCCCATCATAGCTCCACCCTGGCCCATGACTGCACCCATCATGGTGGTGGGTGGCATGGGGCCGCCCATAGTTGGAAAAGCCTGGAAGTTAGTTTGTGGCTGTGCAGGAAATGGCATCTGAGAGGTACCAATGAACATGGCAGCTAGAAGGAGATTTAAAAAAATGGAATAACTTATGTAAACACCAACACGCATTTAATCACCAACAAATATCAGCTTCCAAACACCAGGAAATAAATGTCAAGATAAAATTGTACACAAAAGCCAGCACACACCCACCATTTCACCTTAAAGTGATCTTTGAGATGAAGGAAAAAGACGAAGGGGCGCTGACTGAAAGGGCTTATTAAAAGGTGACTTGTCAGTGGAGAAATGGAGTCTTTGTTTGGAGACTGAACTTTTGAAGAAATGTGCTGCTTAAAGAGTGCTAAAGGAAGCCGGTGCTAGGCACGAGCACTATATCACAGTTCAGAATCATGACTGAAAAAAGCCTACAAACACCTATAAACCCCCTACTATTCAAAAATAAACAGAAAAAAATATTTGATGACCTGCTGATTTGATGCCCACTGAAAAAGTCAGTCAGTCAATAATTTAAATGGTATTATTCTAACAGTGAGGAAGAGAACGACAACACAAACATCAAACTTTAAAGTAAAAAATGGTTTGCATTTTAATGATATAATGAAATAATATCATACCCTATATAATACCCTATCAATTAGCAACGCAGCTCAAGGTAGTTTCGACCATAGTCAACAAGAAAACCATTAGTAACCCACCAACCCATAAAATAACTGCAGCGCCCGCAAAGTCCCCCTTCTCAAGAAAGCCCATGCATGTCTGAAGTGTGCCAATAAACATCTACAATATTCTGGGAAGAATTGGGTGAAAGTGTTGTGGTCAGACGATGGACGAGGCCATGTGCCACCAAATCTTCCTTGAGAACCTTTTTCTCTCAACCAGGGCATTAAAAACAGGTTGTATAGTTATCCCAGCATGCCAATGACCCAAAATGTTGATAAAAAAGAATTCCATTAAGGTCTCAGAACAGCCTCATACCTTAATCCTAAAGAAAATCTGTGGTAGGAGCTGAAGGTTTCGATTTTCTAAATGTCAGCCTTGAAACCTTAATGACAGAGAGGATCCGCAAACAGGAGTGGGACAAAAATCCCTCCTAAGAGGTATGCAAACCTGGTGACCCATTACAGGAAACACCTGATCTCTGTGATTGCCACAAAGTACTGTCTTGTTTTGCAAAGAGGTCAAATAATAATTTCAGTCTTCATATACAGTAATTTTGAGCCTATTCCTGGATACTTTCGTTGTTGTTCAGTCTCTCACACCAAGAATAAACCTATAATTAAAATTATAGACTGATTATTTGTCAGTGGGGTATACACACAAAATCGGCAAGGGATCAACACAATTTTCCCTCATTTTACACTATATTGCCAAATGTTTGTGGACACCTTACCAGCTTACATTAGTGATTTTTTTTTACCACAGGGTACCACAAACTCAGTTGTCTAGGGTTTTACTCTCTGCATGTTGTAGTGTTACATTATTCCTTCACTGGGACTAAGAGACTCAAACACTGTTCTAGCATCACAATGCGTCTGTGCACAAAACCCCTACACTTTATGAAACGTGGTATGTTCTGGGTAATATTGATGTACTTGATTGTTCTGATTCTTAATTAACCCCAGTAAACACCTTTGAGATGAACTGGAACAAAGACTGCACCAAAGATCATCCTTCCAGTCTGAATACTATTATAGCTAAATAAACACAATCCACAGTCTAGTGGAAAGCTCTTCCTCCTGAAGTCTGGAGGTTATTATAGGAGTAATAGCCCAGACTAAATCTGGAAAAGGATGTCTAAAAACACATGGATATAAGGCAGACATTGAAAAAGCTGCACAGAAAAATGGTCACAAAACAACAGACAGCAACAGATTGACTGAAACAGTCAACAAAATGCTTTATTATGTCCCTACCATCTTGTTTTAGTAGGAAATGCAATTAGTGTATTGAAAACTCACTAATTGCATTTCCAAACATATGTGCATGTTTGATGGTGTGATATTTACCTTGTGCAGGTTGTTGTGGGACACTGCTGGAACCATACAGGGAAAGAATAGAGTCCTTGGAGAGAGGTTTCTTGGTGGAGTCCTCTACTTTGTTACTGCTGTTCTCACTGAACAGGTCCAGATCAGACTGAGCCGGAGCAGTGTCCGCTGTGCCCGTAGTGCTTGAGGTAGCGCCCACACCAGAGCCTGCAGCTATGCTTCCAGTTGCTTTAGTGGAATTGATCTGCACAGGTCAGAGTTTTCGATAAGCTTCACGATCAACTGCAGCTCAAAAATAATTAATAAAACTGATAAAAAAGTAGTAAAAGCCGATTGAGATGTAACATATTGGAAAATTATGTAGAAAAAAACAGTGTTACTTAACATATCACACACGTGGCTTATAAAAAATGACTCATTGCTGATGTGTAGACATACTGGTGTGTTGACTTGGGACTTATGATGCTGGAAAAAGTAGACATGGCTCTCATGTCAGAATAATCTATAGGATTCTCTCCCTCTCTCTCATTCATATATATATATATGTGTGTGTGTGTGTATTTTATAT
>JAOTQW010000032.1:9322494-9335677 GCA_026260075.1 Sisor rabdophorus | reverse complement strand
TAAGAAATATTTAAACTATTTTATAAACTGATTTATGCATACATTCATATTTAACAAATTTAGTAGTTGTCACTGACAGGGAATAAGCAGGTTAGAAGATGAACAAATGAAAGAAAAATGGCCTCACTGTCATAACCCTAACTCTAGGTTACAGGTGTCTGCTGAAGCCTATCCCAGCGCATATAGGGTGAGAGGCATGAGTACACCCTGGACAGAAGTTGCATTGCAGGGCCACACAAAGACAACCCACCACTCACACTCACTCCTAGGGGCAATTTATAGGAATCACCAATGCAACAAGTTTTTGGTCTGTGGGAGTAAAACCGGAGAATAAAAGTAAACCCACGCAAGCGCAGGAAGAACATGCGAACTCTGCACAGAAAGACCCCTTACCCGGAAATCGAACCTGGGACCTTCTTGCTATGCGGCAACTCTGCTAACCACTATGCCACCGTGCCACCCCAGTTCCACGTATTTAGGAGATAAAAGGCTGTGCTGGATAAGGGTGCTAGAAATGTAAATGTAAATTCGAGAAATCCTAACAGTGGTTGTCTCAGAAACAAACAGGTTTTATTCTTTTTTTTTGTAAATTCTGCAACCCGAATTGAATTTCAGTATACTGTGATATAATGTATCATGCCTAATGTATGGTGATAATGTATTACATCATGAAACCCTTGTTAATACACCGTTCAAGATATTATAGGAAAGAATTACTTTAAAGAAAGCTTAGCTTGAGGTACAGTATAGTTACGGTACAGTATAGCACCTGCAAGGCAACGGCACTAATGGCAGCAGCCTTATTCTGCAGGATAATGATTCCTCCCATACTGCAAAAAATGCGCAAGCTTTTAAATTCTCAATCCAACCCAGAATCTGTGGGACATGCCGGATAAACAAGTCTGATCTCTAAAAGCCCCACCTCACGACTAACAGGACTTAAAGGATATGCTGCTAAGGTCTTTGTGCCACATACCATGGTACATCTTCAGGTCTTGTGGAGTCCATGCTTTGACAGATTCATTTTGGTGGTGGAAAGAGGATCTGCACAATATAAGGCAGGTGCTTTTTTCAAACTATAGCTAATTAAAGTTGGGACTTCTTCATGAAACTAACAATTTGCATGTGGACATTAGCATTCACAGCATTTGGCAGACATCCTCCAGAGTGACTTAAATTTAGCTCATTCCATACAGCTGAGCAATTCGGGGTTAAGGGTTATGCTCAGGGGCCCAGCAGAAGTAACTTGTGGGTGCTGGGAATGGAACCTCTGATCTTTCAATTAGAATCAGTCCAACCTTTTCACCAATAGTTTAGCACTTCCACTATAACCTTTAGCAGACGCCCTCATCCAGAGCGACTTAAATAACATTAAATACTGCATTTACTTAAACTGAGCAAATGGGTGTTAAGGACCAGCAGTGGTAATTTGGTGCTGGGAATCAAACCCACAATCTACAATCTTGGCAGTCCAATCCACTGTGCAACCGCTTCCCCTGTCTAATATAGTAAATATAATGAAGAAAAATAAACAAATGCTTTTTGTAAACTGATTTTTAGCTGATCAGCTAACATCCTAGAATATATCAAACACATTGTGATGAACATAAATATTAATTGTAACCAAAATATTACTTTGTCATAAAAAAAGACACATTCCATTAAACATTTTGCTAATACTTCCCAGCCTGCTGATTTTGTAGCCAAGTTTTAATGATATCTGGCAACCATACTCTTCCCTCTATACTGCATACATCAGTGTTATTATTTAAAGCACTTACCTTTGATAACAATTCCCTGTTATTAATGCATAAGCCTGACCAAAGTGTTTGCAGCCCTTCAAATACAGGTGGATCTTAATAAATGACAATGTCCCAGAAAAGGGCAACATTTTTTGTCCCTGATTTAACAAAGTGAAGCTCTTATATTACACAGATTCATTAGATTCATTTAATTTTTTGAAATTTTGATGCATGGAGATAAAACCCTAAAATTCAGTGTCTCTGAAAATTACACAAGATCAATAGAAAATGATTTGCTTTAAAAAGTCAGGCTTCTGAAAAGTATGTCAATTTTTATGCACCCAATACTTGGTCAGGCCTCCTTATGTATGTATTACTGTATCAGCGCACTGCTCAGATGAAATAAAAGTCCAAGTTTCTTTGTTGGCAGTTTTCAGGTCACCTGGTATTTCTCATCTTCCTTTTGACAATATCCTATAGATTCTCTATGAGGTTCAGGCAAGTTTGCTGGCCAACCAAGCACAATAACAGCAGTTTATTAAACCAGCTTATGCTACGTTTGGCTGTGTGGGCAGGTGCCAGGTCATGTTGGAAAATGTACTCAACATGCCCATACAGCTTGTCAACAGAAAGGAAGCATGAGGTGCTTTAATATTTTCTGGGAGATGGCCGCGTTGACTGTGGACTTAAAAAAAAAGCTGCAGGGGACCAACACCTGCAGATGACATGGCAACCCAAATCATCATGAACTGTGATGACTTCACACTGGACTTCAGGCAACATCCACTTTTTCGCCAGACTCTGGAACCGAGATTTCCAAATAAAATGCAAAATTTAATTTTATCTAAAAAAAAACTTTTGAACCACTGAGCAACAGTACAAATCCTTTTCTCTCCAGTCCAAGTAAGACCCTTTTGGTGCTGTCTTAAGTATTCGTGTGTAGTGGCTCTTGATGCACTCTTGACCCCAGCAATGAAGTTCGTGGTCTTGCCTCCTTAAGCAAAGTCACAGTAACAGTCTTCTGGACATCTGTGGAGTCAGCAGTCTTCCCAATGATTGTGTTGTCCACTGACTCAGACTAACCAAGACTATTTAAAGGCTCAGAAAACCTTTGCAGGTGTTGTGAGATAATTAGATGATTTGGTGACTTGATTTGGCCAGAATCAGCAAATATTATAATCATCAATATTGGACATTTTCTAACACAAACAACTGGAGAGTTGGAAATTGGAAAAGCACTAGTTGATTTTTTTTCCCAATGCAGTGTGTCTGAACCTGTGACTATAGAATCACATCTGAGTTCTTAGCTAAAGGTTGTAGACATATTGCGTATTTTGAGGTGCCTTTTTTAACATGGCTGTAAAGAGTGGCCTTTCTGAGATCCCGAACTTTTCCTATCACCTTGAGACTTCTAGTCTGGCTAGTCCCCACTGCCCTTTCTCATCAACAAGGTATTAATGAAAAAAGCTCTCTGTGCATTGGATGTTTTTTTTCCCCCAGAAATCCCTCAAGATTGGTAATTTCTGAAGTGGCTATACCAGTCAGACCCACCCAGAGTTGATCCCCCCTTCCCCATTTTCTGAGAACGCTGAATGTATTTATTTTTTTCAGCTGATCCATTTCCATACCTAACCTCAACTACAGAACAGTCCTGATATGCAGTTTTTATTACTACAAATAAAAAGTGATTTATGAAAAACTCGAGGCTGCCCAAATAAGCCCAAATAAATTTTTTGGAGTCATGTAAAAAAAAAAAAAAAAAAAAAACCAGCACAGAGAACTAAAGGGAGAAAGACATTTTGGGGTGTTAAAGTTGACAGTGACCTTAATCTCTCAAATCCATAAGAACCCATAGGCAATGGAAGTGAAATAAAATCCTTATTAATAAAAGCCTCTACAAGGTCTTCTCACCAACATTACACGTCCCTGCATATGCCAGTTTTCTCACACTTGAATGCTGTTTTCCCACCATCATTCTCTACCCATCTCTCCTCTCATATTTATTTAATTCCAAAGCATTATCAACCACTAAACCCCTCTGTCAACCCTTCCTTTGCATTACGGCTTCAGTACTAGTGTCGATTGTAGCAATGTGGAAATCTAACAGATAGATGCAACTAGAAACTAATCAGACATCACTATCCTATCTGATGCCCTGCCTCCTACTATAACCAGTTTGAAATACCTCTTCACCCAATGTAAGCACGAGAATGGCACTTGAGCAAGACGGAGCTCTTGACCTTGCAGCTACAGTATATGAGCTCACATCTAATTCGTTTTTGCAAAGGTCATGTGCAATGTTCAGTTACCTCTGGCTTGCTATTGTGACTCGAAAGGCAACTGAATTCCCTTATTATAAGGCAATGACCAAAACTTTAAGAGATTATTTTACAAATGTAGAAAAACAAAAGAATGAAGAGTATCTGCAGTGAATCTCTTTGTTTCATTAAAAAAATAAATCAATATATAGTCTCTAAAAACCTCACATAAACCCATTACAGGAATTTAAATTCAAGATGCTAAAGGGCAAGGGGTCAGTTCAATAGCCTATAATATCTAGAAGGTGGCAAGAAAAGGAGGAAGCTGTGCTCTTTTTTGGCCCACAGAAAAGCTGGAAAGCAGCATATCCAGATTTGGAAATTGCCTCCACCGCCACCGCCACCCCCACCAAAAGGGTGAGGAAGTGTAAAAGACTGCAAAGATCAATGCAAAATAAGATTTTGAAACAGTGATACAGTTTAAAAAGATTGTTTTTCTTGGAGAATGTTATAATGGGAAAAGAGAAAGAAACAGAAGTAGGGCAGGTGGGTGATAAGTGGGTTAAAGTGGAGGCATACTTTTTTAAAACTCTTTACTGGGTGTTTTGTTGTGTCTTTGTTCTTCAGTCTCATGCAAACAGCCTGAGGCTAAAATAGCATACTTCTATACATGTAAAAATATTAACAACCTATAACAATTTAGTAGGTCTGAATTTCACCCATAACAAATGATATAGAACAAATTGCGAAGGACATACTTTCCTAAGGGGTATGCGACTTTGGACAAAACTTTTTTTAGATGCTTGTTTGCTAAATTTGTTGTTTATGGCAGCACTTTAGTTTTAAATAAATTAACAGGATGATCACTACCACATAGCCTGATTAAAGATAAAAGTTGCATGTTCTAACCGGGTAGTCTGTTCGACCTCACTTTGCCACAGAAGATAGTATCTTTTTTTTTTGTTGGTCATATCCTAAACGAACAAGGGCCGACAGCGAAGCTGGAGTAGGCATCTGATAAACGTTTAATTTAGCGTTTGCATAAACCCTTATCTTCACTATACTGGAAGAACTGTAGCTCTCACACATTTGTCTGAAGGTTGATCTCATTAAAATTCGTGAGCTGAGGCGTTGTAATCAAAATGCACAGCCTTTACTCCTCACCAGATAACGTGCATAAAGACAACAGTGGATTTGTTGCTGCAGCAAAAAAAAATTATAATAAAAAAAATAACAGGCCAGGACAAACAGTACAAAGTATACACTCGCGTCACACGGTTCAAGAGGACAATCAATCAATAAATACATAAGTGGAGGGTTAGTAGATAGATTAAAGAGGTGAAGAGAATTTTTTTTGGTTGCAAATATCAACAGTGCTCTTATAGCCAGCTGATTTTGAATGTTTCTTTAAATAGAGGAAGAAAACACGGACTTAAAACCATAAAAGATGTGTGCTGGGGAAAATAGCATTGAGTAAATCTCTCCTCCTCTGCTGCTCTAAATCCAGCGAGTATTGATCAGGCTTCCTGTGGAAACACTATCGATCATGCATGTGTGCACTGATGCAGGAACAGAAAGAAGCAAAACCCCACTGGGTGGGAGAAGTCAGGAGTGGGGTGGGGGATGGTTAACAGAGGCAGCTAGGTAAAATGAGGATTGTTGTTTGTCAGAACCTGATGTTCATTTGGATTAGGTTACAGCATGTTCCCACACACACTTACACACATGAAAGGAACAGGACTAATTTGGTTAACTTTTTGCTGTTTGTGTGTTAGAAGGCTTGAAGCTTTCAATAGCAATGTGTTTCAACAGCAGAGATCAATCAATATAGTGGGACTGCCAAGCTGCACATATATCTCATATACCACAATATAAATTAGGGTTAAAAGGAGTTAAAAAATGTCATTCTGTCATTTCCACAAGTAAGCAGTTGGAGGGTTAAGTGAGCAGCTTTATGGGGCTAGGAACCTATAATCTTTTGGTCAGCTTAAACACTGAGCTACCATATAATTCAAGTTTCCCTAAAGGTTCAAGCTGCCATTCCTGGGCCCCTAAGCAAGGCCCAGCAAAACGTTTTTGTTTAAATGAGATAACTGAATAATTATTAAAAAGGGTGCCTAACGAATACCAGGAATGAAAAAGGCATGTCACGACTGCATGTTTGGAAAATAAAACACCACCACACTAATATTTCATAGAAGCACCTTTGGCTTTGATTACTGCATACATTTGCCATAGCAAGATCTTGATATGCTTCTGCAATGTCACAACCTTTAATCCCAACCACAGTTGCTTTTAACTTTCACCAACCACTTTTGCACAATTTAAGCATGACTGCATTGTTATCTTGGAATCTCCCCGTGCCATAAGGTCACCTGGTTTTTCAATATATACTTCATTCCTTGGGTAAATAACGTTGCTGAACCTGACCAACTGCAGCAACCCCAGGTTATAGCACTTCCTCCACAACAGGCTTGTACAACAGGCCTTGGGCATAATCATTCTGGTCTGAGGTACATCTTGGCTCATCAGACCACATGATAACATTTTTTTTTCATTTTTATAGGACTTTTAACAACAGACATTGTGTCAAAGCCACTTTACACAGAATGCATTAAAGGTGAAAAGTGTAAGCTTGTCCCTAATAAGAAAAAACTCTCTATCTCTCTGAAACAATATGGAAAGAAACCTTGAGAGAAACCAAGAGCAGATCCTCATCTGAGTGACCCTGCATGTCCTTCTATTAAATTACACACTGCGTGTGTAAATAATCTTTAGTATGTATCTGTAGTATTTTCTTTAGTATGATAACACAGCCTTAAGGAAACAAGCCTTTTTACACACAAAGCAGAGGAGCCCGCCTCCATAACATACGCTCACTTTTTCACTCTTTTTCCCGCCAAAACAATTTAACAGTCACACACAGACATACACACAGACACACACACACCCTTACCTTCTATTTAATAACATTAAATACACTGCATGGACACTTGCACTACTTTGATAATTAAATCAGACACATTATTGCACCTTACTTTGAAGCTGTGCGTTTATGAGCATCTGTGTGTGCATGGAATGTTTGGATGTTTTACATGCAGCTGTCCTACAAAAGACAGGACAGTTCAATAACTCACTGTAGGATTGCTAAGAAGGGCAGCCCTGCATTAGTATTGGACATTTAAACATCAGTGTAATGTAACTTCCTGTTCATAGAAAGGTAAACATCCAAAAACTGGATTAAAAAAAATATCATTCTAAAAAAAACAACCCAAAGCACTAGTTCCTCATCTTGAATCCCATATAAGCCCTGAGCCCTGAGACATATAAGCCCTGAGACACGCTCTGGTTATTACTTAAACAAAGAAATCATGAGAAATATAGTTGAGGACAAGATTTTTAAATAACGCTACTGCTAATACGGCCAGTTAAAGTTGGACATCAGTCAAAAGAGAATTTCTAATAAAAAAGACAAATTATGTGGTTTTTCAAGGCTGGAAACTTTCCATAGAAATTCCAAAAAAAAAAATATGGGGAAGGTCTTGAAAACTAAATTTGTTAAAATTATTTTAACCACCTAAATATATTAAAATATTTTATTATATATATACACACACACACACACACTTTTTATTATAGAGAATTCACACTATACAACCTGTTAAAAATACAGTGTAAAATGAGATAACATTCAGTCCAATTTATTTTACTTCACTACATCACTTCTATAATTTCTACAATTGGTTTTAAATTCAACACATCTGGAATCTACAGAAAGGACAGACAAATACCAATACGCAAATCTTCATCTGCAGTTACTCACTCACCAGCAGGTGGTACTGAGCTAAAGAGTGGCTAATCATGAAAATAAGAATGAAATGTTTTAACCGAAATTAACCTAGCTGTTCAACATAGTTAAGTTAGTCACCTTATATTTTAACCACCTACACTACAATAAGCAAAATATAAATAATTTTTTCGGTTTTGCAGTTCAACAAAGACCCCCCCCCACCTCACCCAAAAAGATTTGTCAATTTCATTTTAGAAAGGATTTTATAGAGAATTGTAGAGAATTTTATAGAAATTTATAGAAACTGCTTAGAAAAAGCCAGGTTAGCCTGAAATAGGAATCCTAAGTGTAGTTGGGAAAACAACCCTGATCTTGGTTAAAACAACCATATTTCATTTCTGTATGCAACTTTAAGTGCAGCACTATCAACACCTGCACATTCATAGTGCATTTCTCAAAATACACCCAGATTTTCTTAAATCATGCACAAAAAATAACAGCAAATATAATAAAATTACTTAAATATGTTTAAACCAAACGTGTGCGTCATGTAAGCTACTTTATATTAATAATAATATTTATATTAATAAAAATGTACAAGCTTAGTTCAGGGGCCGTACTAATCTACTCTGTTTTTTCTTCCATCTCACTACATGTGCTGATGTAGCGAATCTATCTGAAAGGTTGGAATAAAAGCTGGGCTCATGAGGCTTCTTGCACCATAATGTCCATTTTATGCTTCTGTAAGAATGTCGGTGTATCAACAAATGACACAAAGAACTCAAAGAATATCTGAAAGCTTAAATGAATTGTATATATATACTTTAGGAAAGTAATGGAAAAGCAAGACCCTCCACTAATAAACCAATTATTAAGCAGCTTCTAGCACACACAACACAGCAGTAAAATCTGGTGTCTGTCAGAGAGAAGCAAAGAGCTGCTTAAAGAAAGAGGAATAAACCTTAACTAAACGCTGACGGGTCATTGAATTTAAATTTAGGAAATTCATATGTACAGTCACAAAATAGCTACTAGCTTAATTATACATTTACATTTAAAGCTTTGGCAGACGCCCTTATCCAGAGCGACTTACGACTTACAACCCGGTCTTTCTGGTATTAGTCCATCACCTTAACCACTAGGCCACCCTTTCCCATTTTAGCATTAACTGTTGTATAGCTAATAAGTTTAATCTAAAATTCTACTGTAAAATCTATTTTTAAACTTATCAGCAAACTAAAGGCTGTGTTTACTAGATTAGAAACCTATTCAGTTTTTATTTACAGTGTGTGTGTTTATGCTGACTAGGGAAACTTGGATTATCTTACAAAGGTCAGTGCCGTGAACAAAATTCTTTAATATGTTAAAATTGTATTAAGTTTTGAACTTAACGTTTCAATGACTTTCTTTATCACCACCAATAAAAACTGAATAGGTTTCTAATCTAGTAACCACAGCCATCGCTGCAGCCATGCAGAGCTGATAAGTTACTAGGACCAATATCCTTTATCTCATATTGCTTGTCAGCATGATCACACAATTAAAAATAGATTTTACAGTAGAATTACTGATTAAACTAATTAGCTATACAACAGTTAATGCTGTAATTAAGCCAGTAATTTCCATAACTGGTAACTAACATGGTTTCCTGTGATCATTTTAAAGACAATTATGGCTTTATTCAGATGGTGTTTTCATCCCCAACTGAAACAATCCCATTTGCCTTTCCCATCATCCGAGAACAATTTTTACAAATTATATCATATATAAAACAGAATTATATCATAACTGCTTAATCTTAGGTTCTACCTAAGGTCAAAGGGTCAAAACGTGCACATAGTGAATAAAAACAAACCTTTAATCAAATAAAGTATGGAAATGGCCCCCAAGGAGTACAGAGTCCCCAAGGACCAAGGAGAAATGTGCTTATGTGGCCATATTTATAGTGTTTAAATAACCGTAGCACCCAACTGTTTGTGTGATACCACCTGTTATGTGACCATAATCAGCATACACAGACATCCAGCTAGAAAATGGTATCACCTGATTATTCAAACAATGTTCAATTCTTTCACTCAGTTTGCATCAAAAAAAAAATCTTCAAACAAGATGTTTGAGAAAGTGAAAAAGTAATTTGTCCTGTGTTCTCTGACCCAAAGGACTTTAGGTAATTTGTCACTGCTACACTGTAATAAACTTTTCTTTAACAAAATGGAGCCGGTATGCTGTTCTGGGTAGTAAAAAAAAGAAGAAAAAAAAAGAGCAACTGCTATCATTATTATTATTATTATTATCATCATTATTATTATAATTATTATCGTTATAAAAAAACAAACCAGATGACAAGCAGCTTCTAGCCTGTCATCAGACCAAAAAATAAAATAAAACACTCCGAAACACTCAGAACAGAATCATCATGTTCAGTCCATACAAATTTAATATCAAGCCAAATGTCACAGAGGAAGCAGCTGCAGTCACTCACTTGGGTAACCGGCTCTACAGGCTCCTGCAGATTTGTGGCTCTGGTAGAAAGACGATGGAGAAAAAGTGGGGGGGGGGGGGGCGCACAGTGGCTGCTGGCCTTAAGGAAAAGTGGACGCTGGACCTTGAAATCTCATTCCCTGCTTGAGTGACACAGTGAAAGCTTCAGCATCACCTTTTAACATCAGTCAATGCCCCCCCGCCACACACACACACACTTCTCATCCTTGTTTTTTCATCTTTTTCTTTACAATCTTCTAACCAGTGAAAACTCTTTTCTAACTTATTACCTTTTTTCCTGCAACCCTTTTCCCCAAATCCTCCTCTTCCATAAGTGGAGAGGAAGATTTGGTACATAAATACTTCTGTTTATATACAGTTTCCTTTTTGGCCAGCCATTTTCTCTAATTTAGCAGTGCTTATTTTTGAAAGCAACTAAACAAAAGAACTTGTTGTCCCTATTTGTTATCGTTGGCATTAGTATTTTTGCACAACTTTTGTGTAGACAAACTCAAAAATAATGTCTTTCTTAAAATGAAATGCCACATGATTAAGTGGGTGTTTCTAATTCATTTGCTCAGTAAGGGTTGTATGATCTTACTAGAGAGAGAGCCAAGGTGACTTAGGAATAATTATTAGTATAAGTGGTCATCATCACGGAACCGAATTCCTTATTACTTAGTGCCCTACAGCTGGAGGACAAAGAAGTGATAAATTTGCAAAGCAGGAGGGCCGATATAATTATTTAACTGAGGAAGAGTGAGAAAGGCTACACCCTGACCTGACGCACTCTAGAATTATTTAAGGATTAATTTGAACAGTATGGCAACACATTTTTCACACGTTTTACATAAAAAGCTCCAGACTTTTGCAGAACCACCACTTTGTAAAATACCTGGCAATATTTATCTATAAAGTTTTTTTCTTAACAAGTCAAAAGTTAAAAGCATCACTTTTGTACGTTGCTCAAGATAAGGGCTAAATCTGCTGAAGGATATGCATGTAAATGTAATATACTTATAAATCTAATTTACTTTCCCACCCCTAAAATACAGCTTTAAAATTCATTAGCAATTTTGCAGTTTATATTAAGTGAGGTCTCCCCTGGAGAGAATTACAGCAGCGAGTGTTGTTTCATAATGTTTAATGAAGATGCAGAAAATCTAAGACATTTCTACATGAAGAGCTTTTCAGTGCTGGGCGCATGTGCGGACTGCGACTACAAAATCAGATAGATAGATATAAATAGATTGACAAACAGACAAACAGGAAAACAGACAGATAGACCAATAGATAAACTGAAACAGATAAACAGACAGGTAAATAGATGGATAGAAAGATGGATAGACACACAGACAGATAGTATGGTTGCATGATATTTTTTGAATTTCGCAATAACACCCTAAGTAATGCGATATTCTATATTAATTCATTTATCTTTCATATGCTTATTCAGTCTGCTGGAGCCTATCCCAGCGCACATAGGACGAGAGGCAGGGGTACACCCTGGACAGATCATCAGTGTATTGCATGGCCACACAAAGACGAACAACCACACATTACTTACACTCACTTCTATGGGCATTTTTAGAGTCACCAATCAAGCAAATGCACATGTTTTTGGACTGTGGGAGGAAACCTGAGTGCCCAAAGTAAACCCTCACAGGCTCGGGAAGAACATGCAGACTCCTCTTTTAAAACCCAAATACTGTCATATATTTGTGGGAAAGTTTCACGAGAGGGGCACCCACGCGTATCAATATTATTGCTATGAAACCTTCACGGCTTGCAGATTGTCTTGCACCAAATCATGCATCATCAAAAACAACATCCGCATACCAGATATGTTACTATTTGCATAGACCTAAAACATAGACAATACCTTATAATAGAGGTGTTCAATCACTCATTTATTGCAAACCATTAGAATATTTATATCACCAAATGCACAATCGGGATATTTCAATATATCCTGCAGCCCGGATGGATGTATGGATGGATGGATGGATGGATGCAGGCATGTAATGGTCCCTTTATACATTAGCATAGGAAACAAGAGAGATCAATGTGGCATGGTTACAGGTTCCAGACAAACAGGTTTGATGTTATGCATAAAAAGTTAATTAGTTTCTAAAATACTTAAACTAGCACATCTGGGGTAGTTTGCTGCTGTCAAAGAAAACCTATTAAGCTTCTATCAAAGTAAAAAAATGGGCTAATTACATGTTAATAAACTAAATGCATAACAACCTGACCTGCATCTGAGAGTCTGCATGATTTGCTATCTGGATGATGACTGGCAGACTGCAGAACCTCATGAATAAGCAGGTGCAGGAGTGTTCCCAAAAGGCCACTGAGCGAATATATTAGTCAAAATGTGCAAATTGTTTGTTTGAGAGAAAATAAACAAAGATTTTTAAAAATGATGTTTGTTAAGCAAATTTGCAAAATAGTTTCAAGTATTAGATTATCTACGTTTGAATAAGGTTATTTTTCAAAAACTATTTCTGCCATGTCTAAATAGCATCAAGGCTATTTTTATGGCGATTACACAATCATTAACCTAACGTAAACGTTTTTAGTGCATAGGAGGAAACTAGCAATCAAACCATGGACCGACTTGCTATGAGGCAACAGTGCTAACCACGGTGCTTTTGTATGCCCCATAACAGAGTAGGGTGTGTCCAAGTAACCGGGTGGAGAAATGGGCCAAAAGTGTATGTCTGTGTTGGGGACTAATTATTGCCAGGGCTTGATCCTGAAATATCCCATCAGCATTAATTATGTATTTTACCTCATTAGGACATCAAAGAAAAAGCAATCACCTGGCAGGACATGGACACAGGAAGACCGACTGACAGACCGACACACACACACACACACACACACACACACACACACACACACACACA
>JAOTQW010000032.1:9236375-9249623 GCA_026260075.1 Sisor rabdophorus | reverse complement strand
TACGTCGCTCTGGATAAGAGCGTCTGCTAAATGCTGTAAATGTAAATGTAAAGATGAACAAATTAATGAATTAATAGATGATGTGAATGCAGAATACATAGTTTTGTCAGATCTTGTTCAACAGATGACTTTCGGTTGACTGACCCCTTTTAAATAGTTGCACTCAGGTTTTTTTAGAATCTATCTATATATATATATATATATATATATAGATATATATCTATATCTATATATATATATATATATAATTCTGAAAACCAGGCCTACAAAAATTTACATTTATTTTTAACAGCAGTAGCTTGGATACTAGCTCATCAGAGGTGGATTAACATTTGCCAAACACCGCATTGGCACCAACTGTTCTGTCACCCCAGTGAAAATTACCTTCTACAAAAAAATAGAATTACAAGGTCAATCTGATGTGATTAGAGATTTGGTTTGAAGAGACAAACCCTTGTATACTCCCTGTCTGCAATGTTAATGCTATACTGTTATACATATACAATTGGTGTTTATATTATATAATAGATTAGATTTAATATTATAATGTCATTACACCAATTGAAATACGAAAATGAGCTGAAGTATGATGTAATTGAAAATAAGCCTTATCACTTATCAAATAATTCGAAAATATTCATTACATTTAACATTTCATTTCTGTTTTCTTGTTTTATGATCTTATATGATGTTTAGCTTAATAGCCATGAATTTATTACTACTGAGAGAAAGAATTATTTCTTAGGATAATACAGATTTATTAGAGATCCCTGCATTGATTTGAAAATTCCACTGCACCTTTCACCATTCTACAACATTTGGACTTATTTTGTGGACCAGCAACAGCAAGATCTCCTGAAGGTGCCCTGTGTGCAGTGCCCTGGTTTTATAGCCTGATGCAGAACCTATGTTCTGCTCCATCCACCATAAACGCACACAAGGTTTTTCCCATGGCCTCCGGGACAACACCGTCTAATGTAACGCCAGATGAAACTCCAAATTGAGCGGCTTTGTGGGCCACTGTGGTTGCAGTGGAAAAGGCTCTGGGTGGTTAATCTGTAGGGCGAGTGCTCAGCACACAAGCCTGCACATCAATTAGGTGAGTAATGGATGTTGAGCTGGCACAGGACCCGTGTGAAACCAGAGCTGACAACTAGCTGAAATCAGATCATGAAACTAAGGTCTGTGCAAACTGTGCTTGGCTGAGAAGTGCACCAGCAAGATGAAATGCCTCCTTGCTCTTATTACAAGAAGTGTTTTGGGTGGAGAGGAGCGTGAGTGAGATGTAAGCCCCACTGGACTCACTGACATTTTACTCTAATTGCAGTCTAGCTTCGATGGTGGTTAAAAGATGACTTTAAAAACGAAAACTGAGTTTTAGAACTAATTCACACACGTAGAAATGATCCCATTGATTTATCTTTCCAATTAGCCCAAACACAATCTGATAATAGAATAGTATAGCAAAGAACATTGACAAAATAATTCTTTTTTTTCATTGCATTTTTTGGCGTGATAGAATAAATATTGAAAATATATCTGAAATAAAGAACTAACGTGTAAGTACTTAACTAATGAAATAATAAATATATGCAACCTCAGTTTGTTTATCTAAAATATCTGTCTGTCTAGTTATGCTCAGAAACCAGAAGCAGTACAGGAAATCTATCAGCACAGTGAGGGGATTCAGAGCTGGAGGAGTGCAGGTACCGAGATAACAAGTAGCTCATAGTCAGACACAGCACTTTATTGCCTCTTATTCTCTGACAGCACGATTCGAATGTCACAGTCTGGAGACGTCCTGAGGCATAGGTGAGAAATAGACCCATGTCACAGGAAAGATATTGAGAGGACAAAGTGTGTCAGATAAGCACCTGAGGTTTGCTGCTATGGCCCAAGCCAGTCTCTGCAGCTGAACAGCACAGACAGCCTCATGACCTAAGGCAGACAGAGAAGAGCTATGACCCATCTCGCTGCCCTGATTGCCTTATTAAAGAGATTTTCAGTTGCAGATGACATGTGCTGTCAATGATTTCTCTTACAAAAGCTAATAATATACTATGCCTTATAATAATTCTAACATTTACTTAACAGTAAATGTTGCCATGATTTATAATAACCTTTCAAACTATTGCATTAGGATATTTTTAAAAGTGGCTAACAAAAGACACAATATGTGACTACATGTTACTCACTAAGGACAGTATTTCCCCATTATTACTAACAACAGTGCAGTGTTTCTACCTAAACGGTACAACACAGAAAGACAAATAATGATAACTTTAACGGACTGGTATTTGACATTTTACTTGATAAATCAACTTATCTGGTTACTCATGCCATATAATTTGCCTAATAGCTTATAATTACCTAACGATTACAGCTATTGAGAGCTAGTAAAACAGGTAATTGCAGCTATTATTATCTTATCTCTATTGCTAGCTATCTATTTGTTTAAAACATTGATCCATTGAGAGTTTCACAGACTTTAGAGATTCTACTTAATCCTTTTTCTAACATTTAAGGAGGTAGTTTGTTAGATCTGTTTTTTAATAGCTAGATAGCTGTTTTATGCAAAAAAAGCCAACTTTGAAGGATTACTATTTACTTGAGCTTATGGCCTACTAAAAATTAACACAAGTAAAAAATATGATAAAATGAAAAAAAAAATCCATCTGAAATATTGTAAATAAACCATACAGAGTGCCGAACATGCTTCACAGTGTATATATATATATTCACTGCAGGAGCATTAAGCTTATATAGGCAGTATAAGGTGTAATAAATCAAAGGTGTAGTTTGTAAAACAAGCAAACAAACGTAAATTGAATCAGAGTAACATCTCACCTTAAAAACACAAAGTGCTGAGAATATTAGTGCTTCCAGACAATAATTAAAGTGCAGTCGATATCTTACTTCTTAATCATACTGGGAAACACTGCGCTGCTTGTTACAAAATAAAATCTGAAAGATGATGGCAGTCACATTTGGCTGCATCTGGCTATCAGAGCTAATTTGGGTGTACAGATAACACTCCTACAAGCAAATCTAGTAAGTGTGACTGCTGCTGTGTTAACGAATGCCTGCTGACAATAGGACAGAAATATTCCTCCCCGACTGCGATCCCTTTCTTACCAAATGAACATGTCATGCTTCACCTGCTTTACCGAGAGCATTCCCAAAAGTGAACTTACACATAAATAACAAAACACTGGAAGTTTTACAAAGACGATACTTACAGAGCCCTCAATTCTCATTATAACTTAGTTGGTGGCACCCAGCTGTCAACCCTGTAGTTTTTATTCAACACTCTATTTCACTTACATAACACGTATTGTGGTTTATCTTCAGCTTTAGGACCGCAAAAAAAGAGTCTGTTAAAGCACCACACACTACACACTCAACAGCAGAGGAGATTTGCAGGTGCTTCAACACACTCCTCTATCAATCATGGATGAGGAGGTGAGAGTAAAAAGATCGATGTACAGCAAGGAAAGTGAGAGAAAGTGAGAACCAAAATACGAGCAAGAGACTCATCGCTCACCTGTTATAATAAGCCCTGGCCCTTTCACAGGATTAATTACCGCAAGATTTTTCACTTTCCTGATTAGACCACATGGGATACCTAGAAGCTACGAAATAACTATGGATGAATAAAGAGGAAAAAGCAAATAAATCGAATAGACAGCACTTTGCTTTTTCTTTCTCTTCCACTTTCTTTGTTGCCCCTGCTGAATCCTGGTTTCAGCTCTTACGCACAACTGGCTCAGATGGGATTGCTCTATCTACCTAAGATTTATGGCGTGACCTCTTTATGTCAAAGACTGTTCACTCATCTCTCTTTCGCTCTTTTACTCTCAGAGGTGTGATTGGTCTGTCCGATAGTATGAGACACAAAAAGACACACTACCGAGTACCCAAGCAATAAAAGAAAGGAGGAGACCAGAGCAGCAGAGTGTGAAGAAAAAAGGGGAGATAGCAGTAAAATGGCTGATAAATATCTTTACCTGGTTGGCTGAAATAGGAAAGGAGGACGGGTGGACCTTGGGCGGCGTGAGGGGAGAATGGTGTCATGATTGATGGTGAGGGGCCGGGTGTGTCTGGATCAATGCTGAGAGCTCTGTAGTGTGAAACAGGTGAGAAGAAGATGAGAAATGGGGGTTGGCATTCCGGCCTTGCACTTGGATTTTCCATTCAAAAGGAAATTATGCTAATTCTTACAAACACAGCAAAAAAAAATAGGCCTGGCTCATCCTTGAGACTTTTTCGCCCTATCATAACCACTTGAGCGTTACTAATTATGCCCTCTTTTCACCCTTTCATTCATAGCCACACTAGGGAGAACTCTCAGTGCTGAAGTTAACTTGATATATTCATTAGCTGTGAGCGATGCTCCTGGATGGCTCCGGCAGCTGCTTGTCTCTTTGTGCAAGTTGAATGAAATGAGAGGAGTCTGATTGAGCACCAGCAGTAATCTGTTACTAACAGACAGGCAACCAGCCACTCGCTCATCCTCTCATCTGCTTTCAGAAATCAGACAGGAAGAAGTGCGGTTATCCACGGTCCAGTCGAATAGTGCTATCACCAAACACACATCCAGCCCCCAACGCGCGCCCCCCCCCCACACACACACAAAATCACATCTTCACATTCAATTAACTATTCAGGCTGGGAGAGGGGAAAACACAAAAGTTTGCAAAAAGAAGTGTATGACTGAAAGAAAACTGAAAGTAAAAGAGAGACCAGTGAGAAAAAAATACATAAGACATAAACAAGTATGTGTGTGTGTAAGAGAGAAAGAGAGATAGGGAAGATGTATGCATCAGTGGCCTGTCACATACAGCAGATGTTGCCACCTATTGAGCTGTTAATTTAAGGGAAGTTTATTGAATAGTAATTAGGTGGATCTTGCTTACCCGCTTCGAGATCGGACCAGACTTCAGCAAAAAAAAAACCTGCTGTCCTTTCCTACATACGCGCCTTTACTCTTTCACCTCCTGCGCTCACTCTGTCCTCCACCATCTATGCAACATTTGCATGGCACATAAAAAAGCACCAAATATACAGTATCTCTGAAACATCTGACTAACAATAACATGTATATCTATGACTGCTTTTGTAGGCCATGGCAACCTAGGAAAATAATAATCAATTCCGGATGTAGCTCAAAATGATTTGGTTGCTTTTTAACAACAAATGATATTAGATTTTCATGTTCTGAAGGTTTTTTAATGTACATGTTGTCCGGGTGAGGGAGGGGGTGTTTGAGGAAAATCAATGTTTAATCAGCAGTGAGCTGTTTGCCTGTGCAGCACGGGGTGCAGAAAAAAATCCGGAATGAAGGTGGATTTAACGCTATAATTATCTCAGTGTGAGTAATCAGTCAACATGTACAACTCTATAATTCAATATGCCAAACTGCGCTCGATCACAGCAAGTCTTAACAGCCTACCAAGAAGCAAGCACATTATGCATATACTAAGAGCGCTTTATGAAACATTACAAGACTTTTGCTGGTCGGAAATCAGAAGCAGCAGCTCTGGGAGGGAGCCTGTTACGCAGCTAAAGATACGCTCAACAAACACTGCTGCTGTTCTCTTCCATCAGTGTCTCCTCCATCAAAGAATGGACTGCCTGTGGGTGTTTTCTGCTCTGGCACCTGGTCTCTCTAGTCAGGCTAATATGGACACTGCCAGTTTTATGCGCTAAAATACTCACAAACATATGCTGCTTTTGTAATGGAGATGAGAAGCAGAGACAGAGCAGCCTTTTCCTTTCACTGCACGGCCAATAGGGGACCCCCGCAGAGGAGCGGAGGTCAAGTGGGAGCTATTGTGATTGGTGGGCTCCAGGGGGAGGTCTTGAGGATGTGTGAATTAGGCTCATCAGTGTGAGGTCGTGTGTGTGTAAAAGAGTGTGTTTGACCCCTCGTGTGTCTCCCACCCCTGACAGCTTCATCAAGGCTCAGGGTTATGAATAAAATAAAAGCAACAGTCATGAATTTTAACACACCCAAGGGCCAAAGGAAGCATCCTCATAGGTTAACAAAACCAAACTCAATGAACTGTTTATGTCATTACTCATGTCGTTTTTTTTCAGTTCCATTCCCTGACAATTAACTTTGACATGGAAAATGATCTGCATGTG
This sequence comes from Sisor rabdophorus, assembly GCA_026260075.1. Classification (NCBI taxonomy): domain Eukaryota; kingdom Metazoa; phylum Chordata; class Actinopteri; order Siluriformes; family Sisoridae; genus Sisor; species Sisor rabdophorus. The sequence goes on along the minus strand of JAOTQW010000032.1, from coordinate 9,243,476 downwards.
TTTTTAAAATTTTTTGAACTGTCCTTTTGAAAATTAAACCACACTTTGTGACAGGATCAAGGATTATATTAATTAACAGAAAAAATAATCATATCAAGGGCGTGGTGGTAAAGGTGTTGGCATGGTCACTCACAGCAAGGTCCTGGGTTCCATTCCCAGGGTCTTTGGGTGCAGAGTTTTCTTGTTCTCCCTACGCTTACGTGGGTTTCTTCTGGATTCTCAGGTTGGTTTGGGGGTTCTGCTGGAGCCTAGCCCAGCGCACAAGGGGTCCGGACAGGCCACCAGTTTATCGCAGGGCCACACGCCCAAATTCCAAGAACATATACATTTGGTTGATTGGTAACTCTAAATTGCCCATAGGAGTGACTGCTAGTGTCTGTGGTTGTTTGTCTGCGTGTGGCCCTTTGATGAACAGGTGGCCTGTCCAGACCCCTTTCTTCTGGTCCCATGTGCGCTGAGATAGGCTCCAGCAAAACCCCCAAAGCCCCTAGTTAGGAAATAAGCAGGTATAGAAGATGAATAAATTAATCATTAAACATAATTAAATTACATTTACTTATACTACTTAGCTGTACCCAGGATTATATCATAACTTAGATTAGGCAAGTCAGTTATCTTCTATAATTGATCTTCAATCAGTGATCAAGCAAATAAAAAAAATTGGCTACATACGAGTCACAACTCTTGAGAAGGCCATTACCGCCAGAGCATTGATTTTAAATAAACACTGAATGTCTGCTGTTACTTGGAGCACATTTCAAAATGTCACATTTCTGGCCTGTCAAGCTAGCAGTGGCTTAGAGCTGTTTAGCCTACATCACACTGCAAGAGCAATGCCCAAATCACCACTTTAATATCACATCACTCTCTCATTGATTTCATGTTAGTGGGTCAGTCCACTCTTTTTTTCCCTGAATCAATTTAAAAATAAACAAAAACCTGAGGCAAAAATAACTATAAGAGGTTGCAACCTTTGATCCTCATATAATTGAAAGAGAAGGTCAATGCGTATAGGCACCGCCAAACATTTGCTTTTCCATTAAATGTTATCATTAATGTTTATTTTCACAAAACACACTGGCTTACCGCATGCTCTAAAGATATTGATAAACTAGAGCGTTATGTCTATTCACACTGCCTTTACTCAGCTTATTCCAAATATTTAGATTTTTTTTCTGCAGTTGATTCCAGATGAAAAATAAATTGCAAATACAATATAGACTTTTTATTGTGGATGGCACGTTGGTGTAGTGGTTAGCATGGTTTTCTTACAGCAACAAGGTCCTGGGTTCGATTCCCAGGAAAAGTGTGTTTCTGTGCAGAGTTTGCATGTTTTCTCAGTGCTTACAAGGGATTCCTTCAGTTACTCTGGTTTCCTTCCACAGTCCAAGGACATGTATATTAGGCCGATTCTAAAATTGCCCATAGGAGTAAGCGTGAGTGTGTGTCTATGTTTAGGGCTCTATTCAAACTACATTGTGGTTTGTACATTGTGACATGCATTTGTTTATCCTGTTGTTACGTAGTATTGTTTGACTCCATGAAACTTACTAAGAGATTGTTCTCTTAGTTTGATCACCTGGTTCAGGACCCCTGCATCCTTACATATTGGATCTGATTGCTATCGTTCAATCTGACTACCTGTTGCCCACCTTTGCCGTTATCCTGACCACATTAAAGAACTTCACCTGTGTGTTTAATAAAGCCAATCTGTGCACCATGGATTTCTCGAATAAGTAAGCATTGAAATCACTGTTTAAGGAAGGATTAAACCCTTATTTATAATCTGAACTGGCATGCCGCTAAGACACAGGATCTTTTTATCAGTACATGGCTATAAAGGTATGGCTGGAAATTCTCCTGCGTAACAGCCCCCACATGACTCAACCAGTTAACACGCAGCTTTTGCAAACTGCAGGAGCCACTAGGACTGAGAAACTTGAACCAGAATGACAGTGGCGCATGCAGTCCCAATTATGTTTCTAGTTTAATTATGTTTGCTCTCCTAAAGAATACCAAGATTTCATTGAAGTTTTCAGTAAAACCAAGGTCACTAACCCCCCCCCCCCCCGGACCATGTGATTATGCCATCAACCTGTTATCGAAAACCATATCCCACATAGCCGCGTATATCCTCTGTTTCTGACAGAAACCCAAGCCATGAAAAAAATATATTAATAAGATGCGGTCTAGTGGATTTATCCATCCATCTCCTTTTTCTGATTTCTTCTTTGTGGGGAAGAAAGATGGTAGTCTGTGTCCCTGTATTGATTATCATGGGCTAAACGCAGTCACTGTAAAGTACTGTTATTCTCTTTCCATGGTTGCTGCCACAATTGGACTTGCCAACGCCCCTTCAGTCATTCAGTCATTTGTCAATAACATCTTTAGAGATCTTTATATCTTTAATCATTGCTAACATAGACAGTATTTTCATACACTTCCAAACCTACTCATAACCTATAAGGCATGTTCATTTTGCAAAAACGGAAGCCGTGCATCAAGGTTGAAAAATGTTTCACTGCAATCAGGTAACCTCTTTGGGCTATCACATTAGTGCTCCTGGGGTGTCCTTAGATAAGTCCAAAGTACAGGCAGACTGCAGCCACTCTCACGCCCCTTCTTAAACCCACTAGGCTAATTTGGAATGACAGGCAACATTGTGTTCAATCTATTTAAAACTAAGTTCACAACAGCCCCTATATTTAGTCAAATATACCTGACATATACCGTCATTACCTTTTGTAGTTGAGGTGGATGCATCTGACTGTGGTGTGAGAGCTGTTCTTTCTCAAAGGCAGGGCTCTCCCCCTAAGCTTTACACTTGTGCTTGCATTTTCCCAAAACGAATGGCAGCAGAGCAGAACTATGATGTGTGTAACAAGAAACAGCTAACCATTAAAGAAGCCTTGTCCGAGTAAGACACTGGCTGGAGGGGAATGCTCCCCTTTAAACTGAACACGGACCACAAAAACTGCCAAGTGACTCAATTCACGGCAGGCTTGGTGGGCCTTATTCTTTACAAGGTTTTAGTTCACTGTACCATACTAACCTGGTACTGAAAGCGGTAAGACCGATGCTCTGTCCAGGAGACATGACAATCCAGCTTCATTCTAAACTCAAATAGTCATAGACCCCATTTAATGGGATCATGAAGCCAGGATTTCTGCTGCTCATCAAAATGGTTTGCATTTGCCATATCTTGTGGCCCTGCGGCAACTCGTTCAGGCCACCCTGGTGTAAAAAAAACTACTAAACTAAAAAATGGATATTGCAAAGACATTGTAAGGTATTGCAAACATTGTAAGATCATGGTATACCTGTGTTTAGAATAAGACTCCACAACATTTACATTTAGGGCCTTCTAGAACCTCTGGCTATTCCACACCATGGTCGCACATCACCATTGACTTTGTTACAGACTATTTCATGCCCCCATATATATATGACAGTCCTGACCATAATTGACATAATAAACTGCACTTTGTTCCCATGTATTTGAAAACTATGTTATTCTTAAAGACAGATTAGGGCCCCCAGTTTACTTCTAGGTTATGGGTTAATTTTTTATGCCTTCTCAGCAAAGAATTTAGCCCCATGTTTGTTCAGTCGTTTAAAATAATTTGTCTTCCTGTATCTTGACCAATGCAATCAACGAAAAACAACAAAGTTGAGCTAAAACCCAACACAGAGAATAACAAGCCAAAACACAGAGGGAAACAAGCCGAAACACAAAAGAAGCAGAAACACAAAGGAAAACGTGAAACACAAAAAAATTATGCATAAACACAACAACATCAAGCTGAAACACAATAAAAATGTAAAAAAAAAAATCAGAAACACAAAGGAAAAAAACTCAATGAGAACAAAGCTGAACAAACATAGGTTGCCTCCTCAAAGATATGGGAAATTGTGCACAAACGTTTAAGCTGACATTCTGAAAACTTTATTGTCACACAAAAAAATCTATGTATGTAAGAAAAAACTAAATATCAAAATGTATGTTTAATTTAAAGAGCTATTCACAGGCTCTGCGCGTATGGAGGTAGATCCTCCAGAAGATCTGCTTAAACGCCTGTGCAATTGCTTGTCTCTGCGGACCAGCAGTACCTACTGGTTGAGAGCATTTCTGTTGTAAACTTATGTTTTCTTTTTAAATATCATTGTGTTGTGCACTACTGGGCTATGATAAAGTCTCATCTGGCAAGGCAGGCATTTTAAATTAGCTGCTTTTTTAACCTTGTTTAAATTCTAAATATATAATTAACCAGGATGTGCACAAAGAGTACAGCTGAGGTAAATGTGTATCTAACAGCTTATCTTGTATTCTGTTAAAAGAATTCTGAAATATAAAGACATTTATAACTTTATTTATTAATTTATTTATTTATCTAAACTGCTAAATACCTATTTTTTGATTTCACAGCAATTAAATATATACTTATTCAGCAAATAAGTAAATAATAAAAATTCTATAGTAGCAACTTATTGAAACCTGGTATACAATCAATCTACTGAGGGCAAACACCACACACATATATCATGCATCCATTTATATACACAAGGAATAACGTTAACATAAAAAAGAACAAATTTGAATAACTTCAGATGTTTGCAAAAACTATTTAATTTGAAGTGTTGCTGTGTTCAGCATTAGCTAATCATAAAACTCTTGTAAAATAAAAATAAAGAGACTTTATAACTGTATAATTGTCTGTTGGTTTTATCTTCCTTTCTGAATTATGGACTGCAATGAACTTACAAAGCATCAATAGGAACTTTATTCTCAAAACAATTTTCAAAGCTTTAGCTATACTAACCAAATGATAAGCATCAATAACTAAACGAAATTTGGAACAAAAGTGCGATTACCAAGAACAGGCGATCTCTATCCCGAAAGAAAAGGAAAACTGGACTACACCAATATTGAAGCTGCAGCTGTTTTTGGCGTGTACAGGTTTGTGCCCCATTTTCAGCATCTATCTGTGCCACATGCAATGGTGTTAAAATATAACCCTTTCTAAGACTCAAAAATGCCATGTCAAAAATTCTGAAAAAAACCTTCTAATAATATAAGTGGAGCAAAAAAAAAACCATTGCTAAAATGAAGCATGGTGGTTGTAATATCATGCTTTGGAGCCGCTATTCTTCGACTAAAAGTGAAGCTATAGAGAGCGGTGGTATGAATAGCTTTAAGTAGCAATTTGGGCACAAAATTGGTAGAAAACTGAAGTTGAGAATTTTCATATTTCTGCTAGATTGTGATCCAAATCGCACATTCAAATCAGAAGAAAATTTGTTTCTGCACACTTGGCCAGAGCCCAGACATGAAAAGTTTTTACAATCTGACAGAACTATAATATTTTCACAAAGATTTCCCAAGTCAAGATGTGCCAAGCTGAGAAACATTTCATTAAAACAGAGGTTGCTGTAATGCTGTAAATTTGTGCACATGCAATGAGGTTATTAAAATATTCTTATCATGAATTGTGTTTGCTTGGTTTTTGACCACTTCCAGCTGGTAGACATTAACAGAATATTTGGTGACACATGAGCAGACTCAAGCACAAAGCCTGCACTATACAATAGGCAGTTGTGTCTCTGAGCTGATAGGAAAACTAGAAAGACCTGAGTTCAAGCCCGATCACCACAAATCAGCCACAGTTGGTTCTCTGAACAAGACCCGTAACCCTTCCTGCTCCAGTGGCGCTGTACAATAGCTGACCCTGCACTCTGACTCCAACTATCTAAGATAGGATATGAAAAGAAACAAACTGTGCTGTGCTGTATAAGTCTAAATTAAAATATTAATAATAATTCAGTGACCACTATCACATGCTGATTTATTATTTGAGTGAAAAAAAACACCTATGTTCAACACAAAGTCCTGATTTTAACACCACTGAAAATCTTCAGGAAGCTGAGGAACCTGAATGGCAACTGTAGCCCAGACCTACTTACCTGACATTAGTGTCTAATCTTACTATATACTATACTATAACTATGAGCTAAATTAAGAGATATCTCACAGTCAAGCTTCAAATTGGAGCAGAAATAGGAAAGTGGAGCTTCATCGAATAGCAAAATAAGAACAAATCTGGAATAAGATGTTTAAAATCGCATGTGTTGTGATGCTCAGGTGATCGCAAAATTTTGATAATATAGTGAGTGTGCTGACATGTCAAATTTCTCCTTCAGCCCCAGGCTAGCTACCCTGAATTACTCTACTGCCCCCTTGTGTATGGTGTAAGAATGCTTTCTGTAGAGCTAAATCTATTGTATGTGAGAACTCACATCCATGTAATAGACAACATTGGATAGGTTATCCAAAGTAACTTGAAAAGGTCAGCATAAAACTAAGATTAAAACTAAAATTATTAGAAATAAAAAGTTCCTGCAAGTGAAAAGTGATCAAGTGAAACAACAGTTTAATGCAAACATTTAGCTATTCAGGTAGCCTCAATAAGCATGTGTACAGCTGAGTGCCTGATAGATTAAATTTAGCTGAAAAGTGACATGGAGCTGAAGTGCTTAAATGTCAGTTGAGTGTTAAGTGACTTTTAGCTTGGAGAATCTTTTTTTCCTCTGCATCACTAGGGAGCTGAAAAAAGTGTAATGGCCTCTTCCTTTCACACCTGAACTGCTTGTAATGAATCACTGGCCAACACAATATCCAATCCCCTGAAAGAGGGAGAGAGGCCCTTGAGCTTTAAAGCAGCATCAATCTGCACATAAGTCTACTTCTGCCACTTCAACTGCAGCGAGTAAAACAAATGCAGCGGGTCATCACTGGCAGTCGTGCTTTAAGGGCTCAACGAGAAATGACTTTACGTCCTTTTCCTCCTACCTGGTGGCCATAGCACCATTTTAATCATTCGTTTTTATCTTTAATGCTCTTATTCCTTTTTATTTCTTTCCTTCTTTCTTTCTTTCTTTCTTTCTTTCTTTGTTTTTCCCTCACTCTCTCTCTCTCACTCTCTGCAGTGGATTCAAAGGAAGAAATCACTCCCATTCAGCCAAGGACAGAAACTCACATTACATCTCTTACACACACACACACACACACACGCACACACACACACACGCACACACACACACACA
>JAOTQW010000032.1:9226175-9236323 GCA_026260075.1 Sisor rabdophorus | reverse complement strand
CACACGCACACACACACACACGCACACACACACACACACACACACACACACACACGCTTTCAATATAAATATCTCCAGAGCTCTGGATAGCTCTGAGATTTATTCTGCTGCCAAGCCAGCAGAAAATTGACTTGTTTCATGGAGGCAGGCTATTGACACACTACTGTTGGGAGAGTTAGAGAGGGAGAGAGAGAGTGAGAAAGAGAGAGAGGGTGAGAGAGCACAAGTTAGTGAACGACAGAGAACCAAGAGCAGCTTTTCTCCATTACAGGATAATGTAATCAGCAGTGTGGGAAATGGCTATGAGTAAAATGGTACAGCTGACATTTATATAAGAGGATATTGATGACATAAGCTGAAGAGGCAGGCGTCCTCCCCTCCACTCCTGTGGATTGATAAAGAAGCTCATTTAGCTAGTATATCATTCTTTCCCCAGAAGAGCTAAGGGAAACTGCTGGGCCCGGAGCGAAGCGCAGTGGAGGGGATAGACAGAGATAGACAGCAGATAAATAGGCTCAGATTTGAGCCTAACCTTTTCAGGCAAAGCAGGGAGGCCAACAAAATACAGTATCTTACCTCTGCTAGAGCTTTGAGGCAACAGATAACATGGAGGATATACAGTAAATGACTTTGCTACTCCAAAGCTTAATAGCGGTGTTGCTTGAGTATTAGAAAAATAGTTTCTCTAATATGTATAGAAAAAAGTCTGATAGCAGCTCTCCTTCCTCTAACATGTCTGAAAGAAGAACTGGGTGTCCAGAGAGGGGGGAAGATGGTGAGGTGAGCATGATTTTTTGCTAGTATCAGCATTTATACAGGCAAAAGTAGAGAAGAGAGAGAGGATATAATTTAGTCTGGGTTTAGCTGAAGGCCCATGTCAGCCCTAAACTGTGATCTTAGACGTTCTGAGCGGCAATATTCTCATCCAGCTAATTATGTTGATTAAGCCTGTGGAGAATCCCAATAGTTAACATCAGATGTTAACTGATGTCAGAGGTCCATAAAGGTGTTATAAAGCTTGAAGGTCGCGCACCTCGTACAGTTATTTTCTTTTTTTCGAGTGGTCCTACTAGAACATCCACATTTATGACAAGCCTAAAAATTTCAAAATTCAGTCTTAAACACAGTATGGTTCATAAATACATAGCTTGTAATTTCTATTCATGAGAAGCCAGACTTCATCTAGATATTAGCTGTAATGCAGGCCCATTGAAGTTTTGACATTTATGACACTGGTGAAAACTATTTATCTATTCCTTAGCTCCATATATTATAACTGTTGATAGAACCATTCGTCCATTACTTTAACATATTGATAAATTTATGCATGTACTCCAACCTAATTTTTTCCTAATTGGTTATTGACCACTGCCTGACTGCGCTGCTTACAAAACTGCTAATGTCTTCGATTATCAAATTAAGTATTTTAATATATAAATAAATTGATGGCTTAAGGCCTGTGAATAGTTTAGCTCACCAGAGGGTGCTGAATAGCTCCGTGGGTCATAACCCATAATGAATAATTAAAAAAAGCAGATTTTATTTTTATCTATAATAATGAGATACTTGCTTAACATAAAATTCATTCTCTTAAATAACTATTATGCTTGGCTTTATGAGACTAAGCCCTGAGATAATTAAAAATCTTGGTTCTAACATTTTTTAAAGAAATGTAAGCCCAATAAACATATTGACAAAATACATTTTGTAACATTTTGTACACTTCTTTTTCCTCTGTAGCACATCAAAAATATTTCATATCAAGCTCTAAACCTAGGTGGAATATATATGTGTATTTGAGAACTAGGGTAATGGCCACTGTAGGGAGTATGGAAAAGAACAATACACTCCTCCTAATCGCAGGATGCCCGAGTCTATTACATAGCAGTGTAACAGTGATAAAAAGCAGTCTTTATGATTGGTGGAGGATCAAGTGTTTCTTTAAGCAGTTTTACTCTGCTCCACATACCACCAACAGACCAGAAGGCCTGCAGTGCACCTTTCAAATGACCTCAGGTTTCTTTCAGAGTGGCCAGTGCGTGGTTGGAGTCTGCCTACTAAAGTTTGACCTTTTGCCGTTTTTATTGTAACTCAATCAGAGTCTTGGGCTTGACACCCGAACCTAGTAAAGGGCACAACACAGTCCCAGAACACCTCTAACAGGCGTGACCGCACCTCACTCATACTCACTGCCGGTACCCACAGAGAGATAACTCAGATTTATTACTATTCACTCTTTCCTCTGTTTGTCTATATAATTTCCACACTGCCAAGGTCTGCCATTTTGGAATAATGAGTCAGATAAAGTGATGCGAAGGTGCATTTCTGCAATCAAGCTAATTTTCGCAATCAAGCGCACCCTGGTTTTATAACAATCTATGAAAAATAAGTGGTTTGATGAGTACATAACATGTTAACTTACTTTTATGATTATGAAATGATCTTTCACAAACAAAAACCTTGTACAATTAAAAAAAAACAAACAAAGGATGTCTGTTACACCTACTAATCAATAAAGCTAGTATATCATAAACACAGCCTCTCTACACACTAAGCCTTTGATGGTCTCTTTGGAATATCACATTTCTATACAATGATTAATGGTGACTCTTATTGGCCTAGCAACGCTTTCTTTGTAGTCAGTAAAACAAAATTCATCATTATTGAATTACATTTATCACACAAAATCCATTATGATCCCTACTCAATTGCTTTCATGGATGTCAGCACAATGCTGTGATTTGATTTTACATATTTCATCACCTTTCTATCACAAGTTTCCTTAAAATCTAACAATTCTTTTATTTATCATGACTTTTCTCTAAGTTCTAAAAAAACATAACTAAGTTCTTCAATTAAACAGGGTCACTTACCAAGCTATAAATCTGCATCAGATCAGTGCTCTGAGAGATGATGTGTACTCTATTTATTAGTGACCCTACATTCTCAGACTCAATCTAAATCTTTTCTGGGATAAACAAAATGTAAAGATAATAATAACAGTGTCAATCTTATTATAGCTCATGTTCAAGCAAACCTTTGGTATGTTTTTAAGTGTTGGATCAGCTGTTGGAGCCAAGCTTCAGGTTTAGTCCTGACTGCTAATGCGGGTGGAGGCTATGTGGAGGCTATCTGACCTCTCATTTGGCTCTGGGGCTCAGGCTCACGGCAAGGTCATTGGTGTACACCAGATCAAACACACAGATAAGTGTAGAAAGAAAAGTGAACTGCCACAGTCTAGACTGAGTCAGTGGAAAAAAATCTTTGGCTCTCTGTTTGTATAAGTAGCAATCGCAACTTGTGATTTCGTCCACGTGACCCCTATTAACCTTCGGACACAGTGTTACACAGCATTCACTCCGCAAGACTTTAACTAAGCAGAGTTTAATACTACATGGTTAAATGTCAAGATAATGACACCATCTTGTATTACAAAATCATGTTTAAATATTGCTTGCAATTACACCGCTGCATAAACAGATATAGAATAGTCAGCCTTTAAATTTATATTTTTATAATTTTTTTTGCAAATTTTATATGGGATACATGATCATTAACCCAAAAAGCATAGATTTATGAAGGCCATCATGCCCTTGGAGCCAAACAAATGTACAGTATGCAGACACCTTCCAAGCAGGAGCTTTCAACTACCAACTTTGAGCTTAACACACTTCTCTGAGAGATATTATCTTTTATAACTTATAATAATATTTACCTGATTTACATTATTATACACAGCTGCAGCATGGTAAGCTTTAATCAGAACCTAAAGAACAAGAATCAAGCCAACATAGTTATTTTGTATCCTCCTTATCCCACACATGACTAGGCCACCCCTTGCACTTCATATAAAAAAACATGAATAACACATAACAATAGCTAAGAATATCCAGAGTGGTTGGTTGTAATCGCACGTTTTAGATTTGTATTTGTACACCACAACAGGTGCTGGATGTTGCCATCAGCTTAAAGACTGGCCAAAGCTGCAAATAACAACAGCAGCAGCAATGCACTGCCTAATGACACATACACCTTCAGCCTTCCATAAACCAGTGAGCAGAAAACCAGTTCACTTGCACATTACATAAGCTACAAATTCCTCTAATATAAGGCTATGTTATTTTTAATTATGGAATACTCAGCATGTGACCGTGCAACCAAGAACAATCCAGAAATATAAAAGATGAAAAGACAAAATATTCTTTACAAACTGGAGACAGAAATTCGGTGTGAGTTTTATCGTATTTGGTAACCTAATAAGTCTCAGGCTCAGTTAGATTTTTTGCTAATGATACTGTGAAGACCACCAATTTCGATAAACCAATTATTCCTGAACACAGACTTGAAGTAGATTGCCAGTAGTGGGTTGCCTTTCTAGATTTTGTCTTCCTCTTGGTAGACAAGAGTATGGTGTATGATGGCTCTGAATGTTAAGACACCTGTGAAAATGCTTACTAAGGATGCAAGAAATGCAAAAAACAAAAAAACTTACTTGGTTCTAATTTTTTGTTACAGAGGACAAATGTTTTTGGGGTAGTTTGTGAATGTGATTGACACAATGTAAGGTTGTATTTATTTTGTAATAGAAGAAATTTTAGATGGAAAATTATGTTAAAGCTAAACAAATTGTCTCTTCAAGCTTCTTTATGTCTTCCAGTAGTCATGTCCCATACAATTATGAAGTCAACACTGCATGGGTGTTAGTAACTGATTTGTAGCTCTGTAAATTGTTGTTTATAAAACAGATTGCTTGAACCTTTTACAATGTGAAAGAAGCCAGACAGGCAAACCTTTTTTAAATCAGAAATCATGCCATTACTTTTATGAGCAGGCCTAGCCAGAGTAAGAGGGGATTAGCGAGAGTCAGTGGTAGCCACTGCAACATTCTAACGCCAACTGTAAAGGCATGGGCCTTTGCTCGAAAGCATTGTCACAGCATGAAAAATAGGAGAGAGAGCAAAGCGCAAAGAAGAAGGCATCCTCATAGGGGTGATTGAACATCTATTCATTAATGGATCAAATCCACTGGTGAGCGAAAGAGTTTTTTAATTATAGACCATCATGATGCATTGAATTAATTTCACTTGCACTTTGTGGGAAGCTTAACCCAAACAAGTGACAGAATCGAAAGTCTTTTATGTGGGCATAGTTAGATCTTAGCCTACTCTTGGTGATATTGCAGCAGAACATTGGCAGCAAATGTAATGAATTATTGTTTTTCCTGCTTTTGCCAAGCACTCTGCCATGGTTGCATATCCTCAGGCTCCATAGATCTCTTTTCTCCAGCACTCATAAAACTCATATTTATAATTTTATTTCACCCCCTTAGCATATTTATGAGATAGATAGAACCTGTTGGGGATTGTTTTTCCCTTTTTCTTTTATTTTATGAGATAGTTCAGATTTAGCCTCACTACCAACACTAGAGGTCGAATCAGAGATCTACCGAAGCTGTCTCTTGTGCTCTTCATTTATTACCTCAGACTTTGCGATGACTTTCTATCACTTCATCCTGCCATCAACACTTAGGCTCAAACTCTGCATTAATTATTCAGATGAGACTGACTTGTGGCTGCTCCTCTCCGTACCTCCAGCCATGTCATTATCCTGTCTTTCTGTCGCCAATCGGTCCTTCTCTAATAACAACCATTGTGAATTATTCAGGCCTAGTTAGGCATGGATCTCAGCCTGACGCACAATGCACATCATGAAGTCCATCCATCTCAGTGCTGAATAATGGTCGCCACAAGCCTCTTCTGCTTCAGAGTCCTTAATCACATGGCCAGATTGTCTAAACATCAAAAAAACACTGCAGCTCAGATGGATAAAACAAAGGAATCTCTGCAACAAAAAGGCTTGGTTTTACTTAGTATGATCTGTGTGTTGACTTATTAAAAATTAATTTGCCTGTAAAACAACTCTGCTGTTATGCTATCTATCATTTCCTAATGAAAGTAAAGATAGATACTGTTTTCTTTAGGGTGTACACATTGAAAGCATTTTTATTATTAAAACATCTTTTTTCGACAGACCTGGTTTCTTACTTTATATAAAAAACAATATAATAAGATATACTCTACATCTAGCTTCACCAATCATATTAAATGCTTCTGCAGCTAGACTAAAAAGTGATTTAAGTTCCGCTGAAAGCATAAGAGTGCGGCACGGTGGCGCAGTGGTTAGCATGGTCGCCTCACCACGAGAAGGTCCTGGGTTCGAATTCCGGGCACAGGGTCTTTCTGTGAGGAGTTTGCATGTTCTCCCCGCGCTTGCGTGGGTTTTTCTTTCGGGTACTCCGGTTTCCTCTCACAGTCCAAAAACAAGTGAACTAGGGGTGTGTGTGTGTGGCCCTGCGATAGACTGGCGGACCCCCGTGACCTGGGAAAGTTCGGGAATAAGCGGCTATAGAAGATGAATGAATAAATGAATGAAAGCATAAGAGCATTTTCTATGCTACATGTTCACATTAGCCACAAATCCCACACATTTGTTTAATTGGTATTGGATGACGGACAAGTGGACACACAATCTATAAAGCTACTGAAAAAGGTTGAGAAACACAGTGAACAAGCTGTTTAAAACAAACCTGGCAACTCAAGTCTTTTGTCAGAGAGCGTTGGGGCTTTACAGTCATTATGAGGCTAATTAACAGGCACAATTATTTTGTAGGAAAGCTCATCAAAGAAATGATGGTGAGATGGAAGTTAAAACAACTGTTTTCTAAATCAATGAATATGTCATTAAGATCTAGTAAATTAAAGTAATCTCCTTCTATCACCCCTTTTACCAAGAGCAAAACACAATTGCATGCGCAAAAATAGAAGTTGAAAAAACTTCTCCATTCCTAAATGATTTGATGAATATGATGTCATCGATAATACGTCTTTAGTCGAATCAGCGTCTGTGCCTGGTTGCTCTGTTTGGCAGATTGGACCACGTTTGGCAAAGCTGCAGGCTGTAGAGACAGCAGACGAGTCAAACACACCTATGGGAAACACACCTGAGACTAGAAAGCATGTAGACATTTTCCACATGAGCACTTTTCAATTTCAAATCCAGAGAGATGGGGAGCCAGCCATGCCCCTCATTTTAACTGAGCTCTTAATTAATTAGCATCGATAGAAGCTGTAATAGGATATTATTATGAATTTCATATCTCCAGTCTGATTTTAGATAAGAGCATCCAGTGTATACAGTTAAAACCTGCTCAGAGACAATAAAACTTTTATTATTAGAACTATTATTGTTTCCAAGGTGATGGAGCTATGCACATGAACGGACCAGTAAATTATGTAATTGTTATTATTTACAAACCTAACAGAAGACATAAAACTATTAGCTGAGGCTGGGCCACTAAAAGAGCTTATTTATTGACCTATTTGTTTATCTTTCGTTTATTTTCATACAGTGTGAGTTTGTGAGCATGTGCATGAATGTGTGGGAATTCTCATCTACTTTAAGCCAGCAGGTGCGAGCTGCTGGCCTCAGCATTTTCTTACAACTGAGACTCACTTTCAGGGGGAAAATCCTTCAAAGCCTCTGCATCACATTGCACCACACACACACAGTTTTATTCTTGCCTAAGCAGGGTTTTTTTTAGATAAATCAAACATTTCCCAACCACCTGCCTCACAGAAACAGACCACACAAGTATTCGGCAAACACCAGAATAAAGCTGCCAACCTTTAAACACACCAGGCATGACTAGCCAATCAAACGCTGAATTTGTTCTGCTTTCTCATGTAATTAAGCACATTACTTCCACATAAAGATGTTGTAGTCAAATATGCTACAGCGTGGGAAATAATAAACACTGCGCCAATGTACATGTCTTTAAAAGGATGAATGCCGGAGCTTTGTTACACATACGCTGTCTCTCTCTCTCTTCTGCTCTTACTCACTCAAAAAACAAACGCATACATACTCATTAGTCGTTAGTTGCATAAAACCTCTGTGAATGCAGAATCAGGGATAAACAGGTGACATAAATGCTGACTGTGTTCCCAAGGACATGGAATAGTGCATAGTGTACTTTACAAAGAGGTACAGTACAGCTCATAATTACACCAGTGCAGGATAATGGGATGGGTTTCGTTTAAAGGGTTGCTTAGATGATTTTAACTCCAGGTGTGCAAACTCATTTGACTTGTCATGGTTTGTTAGATTACATTAACGGCAATGGTGTTAAAAGAATACAAGGAACCAACCAGCATAAAAGAACAAATATGTGATATCATTAATGGAGATCATTTAAAAAGGTGGTTGCAACCAAACAGCTGGTTAATTACTTGTTTTTATTTTAGAGCTGGTAGCTTAAAACTTACAGTTGACTGTACACTGAAATGTGTAGATTTTAGTTTAGCTGTTTTTGCGTGGCGTTTTTTCCAGGTATTCTGGTTTTCTTCTACAGTCCAAAAACATGTATATTATGCCTTTCGCCTTAAGTGCACTGGAATACGCTCCAACAGACCCCACCCCTGTGACCACTAGTTATGGAATGAGCGAGTATAAAGGTTGAATGAATGAATGAATAAATATTTATAACTTTATTGCAGTCAGTTTCTTTCTAATATTTCTTTATAATTGTAATCAAATACTTGACTGTAAATTAAAGTATTACAATCATAATGCTCCCTTAATGCATTCGTACAATATAGTATAGTACAATAGAGAGGCTTAATAGTTAAAACATATGCATTATACTTAAAACTAGTTAAAAATGATCCTGTTAGTATTACCATTTATTTATTAGGTTTCGTTAGACAGGATCTTAGCTGTTCATTATACATCTCATTTATGTGCAGGGTGGCGCAGTTGCGTAGTGGTTAGCATGGTGGCCTCACACTAAGAAGGTCCTGGGTTTAAACCGGGTACTCCGGTTTCCCACACAGCCTCAAAACATTAGATTGATTGGTGATTAGATTAATTGCCCATAGGAGTGAATGTGAATGTGTGGTTGTCTGTATGTGTCCCTGCGATGGTCTGGTGACCTGTCCAGGATGTACCCCTTGCCTCTCACCCTATGTGCACTGGGATGGGCTCTATCCCTGTAACCCCAAATTAGGGAATAAGCAGGTAAAGAAGGTGAATAAATGAATAAATTTATGAGCTTTCTATATCCAAGCAATTTGTTCATTAAGAGACTTTGTGTTTCACACTGAAAACCACCCTTGTCCGTTTGGTGTGTTTTTTCGATGCTAGTGCAGTCACCAGCACTCAGAGAAACTTAGCTTTTCCATAGTCATTACAACTAATTAGGAAGACATGTCAGGCAGTGTCATACTGTTTACTGCTTCAACGCTATATTTGTGCCAGTGCCCAGTTCCTGTACTGCATAAACAAACAGAGACACACACATATACACAAACAGATTACTCTCACACAAACTGTACAAAAACAAGAACAAATACACTCATTTCCAATAAAATTATGAAAATCAATAAAAATAAACACAGATATAATAAGCGTGTGTCTTGATTCTTAGCTGAAGGCAGCGCATGCATGCAGCAGATAAAGTAGCAAGCAAACTGTCAGGCCTTTTTCTCGTCCTCAGCTCTGAACTAAAAGTGAACTCGGCTTTGCTATATATAAATACAGCTTTGCAGCCAATCAGTGGCGTGGCTCCAGGGCATCATCTCGCTGCGCTGACTTTCCCATTACGATAATGCGAATCTCTCGCTCAGCCACATAATACTGGCAAGCGTGGATAAAATACTGTCTTCTCTACGCTGTCTCGGCCCGCTTTTGCCACACACAATGAGAGAAAGCCTGTGCATACTAATGAATAAGCCCCAGGACCTACAGCACCTGCAGTGTGGCAGAGTGACCTGTAGGGGCAGGAGTTTTGGAAATGACAAGCCTGATATGATTGTGTATCATACTTCATCCTTAGGGTAAGGAAAACAAGATTAAAAGATGTGTCTAAATATGCAGTTTCCTAGATATTTTGACAGTTTGCACTTTACTACGTTAAAGCAATTTAGTTTAGCTTGTTTTTAATATATTTAGTGTGATTATTGATATACAGTTTGCTTGTAGTGATTTTAAAACCATACCCGCCCCCTCTGTCTTTGTCTTTGTCTCTCTCTCTCTTTCTCTCTCTCTCTCTCTCTCTCTCTCTCTCTCTTTCTATATATATATATATATAT
>JAOTQW010000032.1:9197550-9217177 GCA_026260075.1 Sisor rabdophorus | reverse complement strand
CCCGGTCTTTCTGGTATCAGTCCAACACCTTAACCACTAGGCCACCCCTTCCCAGATATAACTACCTAGTACAGAAATACAGATTCTTGTTACAATACAAGAAATGTATTGTGTCAATAAAGTTTTTGATCACATTTTACCACACTGACAAAAATGGATATTAAAGCAAGTTGCTCTTATTTGACTTTACTTTATAAATAGAAATAGTCCAATTTCCAACCTCAGTAATAAAATGACTATGCACCAAAAATCTATTCAATAATAAACTAATCACAAGACTAAAAAATGTGTCAAGATCTGTTAAATTTTCTTTTTACAAGTATTGTGGAAGATCATGACCAGATCAACTCCCTTTTGTGATTCGAAAAGCCCCCCCAATCCAGAAAAAAAATCAGATTTTGAATAAAAGTATGTGCTAGTAGTGGATAAACAGAAAACATCATGACTCTATACAAGATGAATATCATCATAGAAAGCAACAGCTGCCACACTTAGAACAGTCAAAGACCAGATGCCACCCTGATACCACCACAGATTCTCACTACTGAGATTGACACAATGTGATTAATGGGCAAACTGTCACTTAAGCTTGGATACGAAGCAAATATAAGAATCTGCTGTAAAATGTCAGTTTACGGTTGGCAAAAATTACTTTCAATGTGATAAACATTTGTATGCACAACCCATCTTAAAAGATGCACAAAATTTTTTTTATACTGTATACTATACCAATGTCTCCAAAACAAATTGAAATTACTCGTCCATTTTTTTTACCCAAAACTTTTAAATGGATCGACAAGGTTGCATCATGCACGCATATCTTAGTTTTTTTCTCAACTAGCACTCCCACTGTGACAACAGCCTGTGAGATCTCATTTAAGATCATTTACATCCAGATATCTTTCATTCTCCCTTTACACAAGGCTTAGCCCCCATGATAAATCAGCTCAACATTAAACACAATGCATAGGTCAGCGGTTCTCCTTCTTTAATCTTCCCTCTGTTTCCACAATCTGCCTATGGCTCTCTTTTGTCTGCCCTCTGTAAGAAAGAATACTTATACTTACCTCTTAACAAGCTTTGCAGCTATGTTCAGTGTAGTCTTCCTAATAAAAGGAAAAGTCTTCTAATCAATCCCTTTTAGTATGTTATCTGTTACTACTGACACCTTAAGTCCTTATCGATTAGCCATTATTTTGCAGGATAATCTTGTGGCAGTAGGACATTGTAAAAATTAAGCCATTCTCAGGGTGCACGTACCTTAGCAGCAGGGTCGATTATTTCTATTTAGTTGTTTTTATGTAAGAAGCTTGCCTGGTTAATAAGGTTACTCAAACATGTCATACATAGTCTGAGGCTGCTTTCAGCTATTCAGCCATAGCGATTCAAATCGTCATAACTTTAAAATGCTGCAAAATCAGGTGCATATTAACATATCAAGTGCTTTATTCATGTAAAAGTGTTTTTAAGGGAAAAATACATATCTTTATTTTATTTTTATGTATTACTAAAAATAATGACAAAACGTGTACTTTATTTTGCCCATAAAGGGAATACAGATAATTTTAACACAGAATTGGAAAGTATATCAGATGAGTGAATATCTCCCTGATCATTTCCCATGTGTGTTGTTTCTTAGAAGTGTGCTAGTCTGATCCCTGACTCTAGCAACTCTCATGTGTGTAAATGCCTTGGGCTTTCTCTTTAGCCCTGAGCAAGCTTTCATTAATCGATCTCATTCGGAAGACAGATGCTAATTCGCGCACACTATGAGCGCAGTGGCTAGTTGTCATGGACCGACAAAACAAGCCTGTTTCTCTAAACAGACATCTGGCAAGTAATGGCAGAGAAAACCACATTGTTAGGGAAGGGAAAGTGAGGCAAGACAAACAAAATTACTGCTTGGGTTGTGAGATCGGTGGGAGCCTTCTCTGCCTAATCTCACCAATGGGAGAGCACATGGCTGTTGTAATCCAATTACAGGAACATAAGCAATTTGTTAGACACTTCACATAATGTAACAATTTCCCAATAAACTCTGACTTGTAATAGGATTGCTGAGCAAGTGTATAAATTCTGAGAGAAAAAAGGGTAGTTTAGGGAGTGCAGCCGGGGCCATGGAAAGAGCAGCAGCATCAGCATAATCCTCCATGCTCCACACACAGACTACCATCTTATTTAAAAACAGCACTTGTTCTGCATGGCCATGTTAAAACTGTTCTAGAGAAAAAGATAAATGCATTGCCAAGGCATGGGCAAGGATGTCAGATTGTTATATACTTTTCCCTGTAATATTCACATAACTTAAATTACTGAAGTATGCAAAATTCACATACCAGCACATTTGACAAAACTGAACCCTTGCAAATAGTCTGAAAATGATCACCAATAAAGTTAATTTTGTTACCTCAATAAGTCTTAGCATAGGTACATTATAGAACATTTTATAATAATATCTAAGATATACTGTAGTAATAACACTTTTCAGGACTTAACCAAAACTGTTCGTCTATACTTTCATCCATCACACTGTAAAAAGCATTGTAACTCACATTAAAAGAATAGTAATCATAAATGCACATCGAAAAAATATGATTATATGTGAATGCCTGCCTCAAGACTATATTCAGACCAACAAGCGTTGAAACCTCTCTCTGTTCCTCTCTCTTGTTTTCCAACATTGCGAGGCCGCAGTGCTGTGGCTGACATATGCACTGGCTGCTGCTCAAAGCTGTTTGGCTGTGAGTGAAAGGAACAGAGGGCTGAGGAAAGAGAGCCTATTCCCCTGTGAGTGAAGGCAAGCAGTCAAGGTCGGAGGAGACCAGGATGGGGTTAATGAAATGCTAGCAGCAGGACCGGGAAGGGGAAACTCCAGTGGTAATTTACAAGCCTCTCCCCTGTAGGGATGAAGGTTACGCACAGCCTATTGGGTAAAGTAGAGGGGGGGCACACGAAAGGATGGATTTGTTCGGTACCAAACTTAAGCATAAAAAAGTTACAATTAGTTAAAAAAAAATTGTAATATCCGGTGCATCTTCCCACACGTAAGGTTATTTTACTGCGACTAATAAGAAAGTTTTAGCTGCACTTTAATTAAGTTAACAAACAATAGTGCTTAAAAAGCATTCTAATAGGACAGCTTCCATCCGCTCTCAGTAATTTACTTTGAATGACGCTATATTTGGCTTCATATAAAATTGCAGAACATCTTTAGAGACCCCATATAAGATAAATCAAAGCCTTGCGCTCATATTTTCAATTTTTATTAAGTTGTGTCGCTAATAAAAGCCTAGGCATTAGTGATCGCGGTAATAAGACTGCTTTAAATTACAGCCCTAATTCCAGACGATGTACCCCACCATTAACGTGCTGCTGACCCAGCTAAATATTCCATTTTGATGGGACTCCTGGCTCTGGCATAAAAATATCTAAGGTGTAATCTTCAACTGATTTACTTGCCATTTTCTCACCATCGCCTAATAAAAAGGGCAGGAGCAGCATGGCTTTGTGGGACTAGTTTGATTAGGGATGCATAATTGTACCCCACTTTGGTCGTTTTCATGCCTTATAACCCTTATAATATGTAATGAGAGGGGCTCGTGAGACAAACAGAGTGCGGCGTAAGCATAGCGAAGCTGGGAGAAGTGCAGGGTTGGAAGCTTTATCTGCCTCTGGAGACAAAGTCGTTATGATGTACATCACAGGCTGAACTGGAGGCAGGGCTACTTATACACATCCCGCATGACACATTGTGAGGTATTGACCACTTGTTCTTTTTGGTTAGATGTGCTGCTAAACAGCAGGTAAAAGCCGACTGGACTTTCAGGCGAACTCATAAGAGCTAATAAAGCAAGACAAAGAGGTGGTTCAAAGTTGTTAGACGAGGCAAAAATTTGTAGTCAACAAGAGAAGCTTGCCTGTTCGTACACATATTTTACCAGCTTTAAACCAAGTTAAGCCAAAGTAAGTTTTTTGTTATGGTATTTCAGTCAGCAATTGCTACTGTTCTTGTTCAAGGCATTAGTCACGAAGCAAAACTGTGACACTGACATTACAATCCAAATGGATGTGTACGACCGTCTCTTCCCAACTCTCTGAGGTGGAGGTAATGAGATGCTATATCACCATGATGGAAGGAGGGGAAATCTGATTAAGATGTGTTTGCGTCCAACGTTTCAACTCACTGCGAAACTCATAAAATGCATTTGCTGTCTCCCCCATAACTAATGGCTGGTTTTCTCGGCTTTGACAGCAAGCCGCGTGTGTTATTTTGTCCGGGTATTATAATAATAATGAGAGCAAATTAGAACAATCAATTTCCATGGGTGGTTCTTGATTGGGGATGATGGGCAATATGGCACTGGGTAATCCATCTTCCTGCCCCTGTCTCATTAATGGCCGCGATGCCGCAACAACAGCCAATGGCAGCGCGGCGCAGAGGAACACATGGGGGCCCATTCGCAAGCCTCTGTTCAATTAGCAGCAGTGGCGATAAACAGAGTGATGGATGCAGGCGCACACATGCTGCAGCTTGTATATAAAGCTTCCATTTAAAGCTTCACTGTATAAACACTGCATGAGTGGAGGCTCTCATGACAAGGATTTTTGAAGCTTACAACATGCAGGAGTTGAATTTTTTGTAGATCCTTCGAAAAAAAATTTTAATCCCCAGTTTTGGATTCATATGTTATCAACAGAATTTTCATTCATCCTATTGAAAAAATAAGTAAAGTGTCCACAAGATGGCCTCAGTGCTTTGACGTATGTCAAAATCACTGCAGCTATAACCCAACTATTTGACTGCCACGAGACATGTTAGGAATAGCACATTGAAATATAGTACAATGTTTTAATTAAAATATGTTTATTTTATTGGTAAAAAAAAACTAGGCCATCTTATGCAAACATAAACCAAATTTGAGCTAAATTCCTTACCAATAAATCACTACCTCATGAGAACTACAAATCCTATTTTAGAGAGACTTAGTAAGTCAAAGGACATCATTGCTTTGTGGAACCTGGCCTCCTGTCAGGTGTCTGAGTGTGAGTCCCTGATTACATTCATCAGAAAATCAGCCAGTGAGAGAAAGGATATTAAGTTTCAGGAGCTGCTATCAATCTAAGTCACTCTTAACGTGATCAGGTACACAGCGGCATCGTATTCCATACCAGTGTACCTCATACTTTCGCTGACACTAATCAAGCACAGTTCAACATACACACATACAGGCTATTCATGTGTACCGTCATGTGAGATAAAAAAAAGAACAATTGTGCTAGTTTTAAAAAAAAATTAAAAAAGAAGGAGATCTAATAAAAAAATTTCTGTGCTTTTGGAGAAGCAATGTGAAACTGGCAAAGAGAAATAATCCAGGAGGACTGGCTCTGTTGGCATAGAGCTGTTGTGAAAAGAATGCTATAAAAACTCAATTTAATCCTGAAAAACCCCTTTTCTCTTTTTTTAAGCAACTGGCACAAAGTTAACAGTGTGCCGGTTGCTTAAAAAAAGAACATTTAGCTAAGACTGATCACTAACTAGTGGGGCAATTATACTGTATAAAAAATGTTTTGTGCAATAGTTATAATTAGTAAGTAATTATTGACATTCATGCACAATACAATTCCACCATCATCACTTATTTTTTTTCCAATCGTTTACAATTCATGTGTGCAATAATACAGTTTTGACACTATTATTTGTACAATACTTTTACAAATATTAGATTTTTTTTCCTCGTATATAGTATATATTTCGTAATGCCTCTATTCCGCTTTTATTCTATTTAACTGCAACATAGCAGTTGAATTATTTGCTCAATACATCTTCTATGTGTATATGTTTTCTTAGCAACATTCTTAGCACTAATATATTTTGGCTATTAGATTTAAAATAAATTGGTATTAAAGGAAAATGATCAGCATTTGTAGATTACAAAAGAGATATTTCAGTACAAATACACATTAATATATCATGTCTTATTCTAGACACACATCTATTCTTATGTCTCAAGCCAGGATTGTGTTGTTGCTGATTTGGTTTGAGATACATTGTGCAAGTGAAGAAAACTGATTCCAAACAGTGAAGAAGGCAGAAGGGTCACTGACCTGAGCAGGAATTGTAGCCCACTGTTCTTCCACCATTACACAATGCAATTAAACATGAGACAAGACAGAGACCAAAATAAGGAAAGAAAATATCGATCTAGCCCTGAAGGGACATCTGAAGTTACAACCCACCTCCTGCAGACAATAAAAACACTATTGTCCTCAAAAATTAGATTCTGGCACACATGTGATGCTCTGGTTGTAGAAATACTCCACAATTTCAGCTAAAATAGCTCACGCCAAACAACGCAATCAGTGAGCTTTTTATAGCTAGTGTTACCTGCAGGTAAAAGGCAGGTGAAATAACAAGGTAGCCTAGCCACACTTAATTATTGTTTTGTAAAAAAAAAATTGTAACTAAATCATATACAATGTAATCATGCTTAAAATTGCCACTCGATTTTATTACTGTCGCATGTCATAGAGCCTTTGTTTATAGATAATTAGAATAATTACCTTGTAATGATTCCTAGCAAATGGTAGAATCTTATATAAACATTTTTGTTTACTATGTTTATTTTTGAATCATTATTACTATATTTATGTTTCCTACCATTATTTCCGACACATTAAAAATGTGTATTTATATATGATTATTTTCAAGTATTCAGTAATAATCTTTCTTGTTAATTTTTTTACAATAATTTAAAAAAACTATTGACATGGAATTATAATGACTAATGAAATTTGTCTTACAACATAATTATAGTTGCCGATTATTAAAGTTTAATGGGTAGGTTATATAGTTGATGAAAATGCATACAAGAAATGTATACTAACCTATGAACAATTATAATGATTAATGAACCCGGGATTGCTAAAACTTGCAAACCTAAATTATCATTATATATCATATATCAAGATATATACAGCATAATATGTGGGGAAATTTGTTTTTTCCCCAGGTGAATTACAAAATTATAAGACGTAAGATGTTTTCTTTTGCTAAATTTAAGACTAATAAATTATTCTCCTGCAAAATTGATTGTTTTGGCTTTAAAATTGTTTTAAACTCATAAACAAGTGTTACCTGCAAATTCAAATTTGCACTATTTAAAAATGAAAACTGTAGCTGTTAAAAATTAATGAAGTTAAAAATAAATCGCTGTATAAAAATAAAACATGTAATAGATAGAAAATTAACTAATGCAACTAATGTGTCATTTGTCAATGTTGAGTGCTAAATATTCCCATTATATAGCAGCTAAAATGGTTAGCAATATTCATTCATTCATCTTCTATACCCGCTTATTCCTGAACTTTCCGGGGTCACAGGGGTCTGCTGGAGCCTATCCTAGCGCACATAGGGCGATAGGCAGGGGGTACACCCTGGACAGGATGCCAGTCCATTGCAGGGCCACACACACAACCACGCGCACTCACATTCAATTAATATATAAACGTGAACAACATAATAGTAACAATACCGGACTGTGGGAAAAAATCGTATAACCCGGAGTAAACCCATGCAAGGACTGGAAGAACATGTAAACTCTGCCTTAGGAGATCCCTTGCCTGGGAATAAAACCCAGGTCCTTCTTTTTTTGAGGCAACTGTGCTCTCCTGTTTTTTGGTTTAATATTATCTGTCTAACATAAAATAGGTCATTTTTAATGGTCTGTAGGGGTCATAAAAAATGTATCGTATTCCTATTTAACAGTATGGGGAAATTACCTTTAGGTCACAAACATTTTGAGACAAGAACAAAGTTTAGGAACAAATGCCCTGTAAATGAAGATCTTACTGTTATAAAGGTTTAAACTGTTTGGAAACAGATGTCATCTTAATGGTATTTAGGACAGTTAACGATTATGTTTAATAATTTTTCAACCCAATGATTTCTTTAAATATTTAAGTTGACTTTTTCTACCTAATTTTCATTCAGTTATTCATTCATCTTCTATACCCGCTTATTCTTAAATAAGGGGGTTTGCTGAAGCCTATCACAGGGCACATAGGCGACACATTCCTGACAGGTCGTCAGTCTATTGCAGGACTATACATAGATGAACCACCACACAACTTCACACAGAAAGAAACAGGAATCGAATCCATGACCTTCCCTCTACTACCTAGCTCTTCATAAAGAAACATAAAAATACAAAAATACTCTTCATAAAGAAACATAAAAAACACCAGGTGTTTTTAAACTTCCTTATATAGTGGCTCACTGGCACCCACAGTCGACTGATACAATGCTGACCGATCAAACGAGATTAGATTGTATCCCTCCTACCCTGAGAACATGGTCCACATTAAATAAATGGGCCACAGTGCAGACAAAATTTACAATCTTCAGTGCAGCCAAAAATTACAATCTTCTTTTTTTTAAATATTCTTTGCATTTTAAGCGATAGTGCTAAAATGGTGCATCACTAATCTTTTTAAAATCCCTTTAGCTCAGTGCTATAAGTGTCGCTGGCCTAGCTTACCTGCAGTCAAACATTTTCAAGACTCAGAGTGAGCCACTTTAGTCATGTTAATAAACACCACCAGTCACTGAGAAAACAGACCAAAAAGTAGTGGTGCTAAAACATTCTGCTCAGTTTAGAGAAGCAATTCAATAATTCATTTCAGTAATTAATGTCTTTCAACAGGAACTTTTACAGCTTGTTATAACTGAACATGTCTTTCTTCACTCAGTGGTGCACGGTTTTCAAACTGGCTCCTTGGCTGCCTAATAGAGTAGCTGACTATTTCCTGATTAGGGCTTTAATGTAAATGTCGATTATTAAAGATTTTTTAAATTCTCCTATTTCTATTTTATCTGCTCCAGCTGTTTATTGTCATAGCATTAAGCTTACAGCAGAAAAAGACAGGTCTAAGATCTACCCAAATATCTAATGAGTTGAAGCTTTGTGTTAACACTTTATCTTTGTACTCACATTGTTTACATAACTATCTGCTTTTTTAAAATGATCAAATAACCAAAATTAGCAGACAATATTTTAAAAACATTATTTAATAGAGTGGGCAGTGCAACAGTGTATCCTGCTCTTTATGTGCGGTGTTTGCATGTTCTCCTCATGAAACCCTTGCGTAGGTTTCCTCCAGGTACTCTGGTTTCATCCCACAGTGTGTGTGTGTGTCTGTGTGTGTGTGTGGTTGTAATACCACATCATATCCTATCAAGTAAAAAAAATTGTGGTTTAAAAGTGGTTAACACAATTGTCACATGATTCATATGTTGTTTCTCTTAAAAATGCATGACAATGACCCTGAGCAGAAAGCTTCTGATCTCTATTATCACATAGTGTGTTATGATTGGATAGCACTTAGAAACCTGGTGTTCTGCACGAAGCCCTGCTTGTAACACACTGAACAATTTTGGGATGAAGTGTAGCACCAACTATACATTAGACCGCTAATGTGTATCTGATGTCACTAATCTTGTTGTAACCGAATGAACCCAAATCTCAAATAGAATAGTGGACCCCAATCCAACAGCAGAATGGAGAGTAAATCTGAAATAAGGTGTTTAATAAGGTGTTCAGAACCCATATGAATCTGATGGTCAGATGACTCTTTTCTTCCGTAGATGATATTTAGTGATTCTTAGAAAGACTGTGTATGCAGGCACTTGCACAAAAATATCTCATTTTAATCTTTTTTTATAAAAACTTGTATTTAAAAATGTTTAAATGCCCAATATTTGCATTTGTTGTAATACCAAATGACAAAACTAATAAATTCACTTTTATGTTCTGGTTCATGTGGTATAACATAACACTTAATAATAAACT
This sequence comes from Sisor rabdophorus, assembly GCA_026260075.1. NCBI lineage: Eukaryota > Metazoa > Chordata > Actinopteri > Siluriformes > Sisoridae > Sisor > Sisor rabdophorus. Next base: position 9,207,329 of record JAOTQW010000032.1, on the reverse strand, counting down.
GCTGTCAGTGACTTTACATTCCCTGTACTGAGGTGAAACAGGCTACATACTCACCAGCACAGGCTTGCTATGATTTAGACCTCAGCTGTTATAAATTCACTTAGCTAATTCATTTTAGCAGTGTCACGTTGCTGTCTATCATGTGATCGAATGGCTGTGCTACACTGGCAGCCACAAATGGTCTGGATATTTTTATGATTTTACTGGATCTAAGCGAACAAACAGCATGTTCAACATTTACAGTCTGACCACGCCTTTTATTCATCAAAAGATGAAGCCTGTAATACGACAACCAGTCTACTACAAAGCAAGCTAAAAAGATTTCTTCTCACCCTTTTATGAGGCACATTAAAGAGGCACATTTCTGAAACAAAGAAATGGCTGAACAACAGTTGATTACATCACCGAGCAAAATCACATCGGTAAGTTTGGAAAATTTGTGCGCTGTTTTTTCCATTGATTAGAATTAATTTAAACACTTTAAAAGAAAAACATAGCATTGAAGAGCTGTTTAAATACCCCCCTCCCATTTTTTTTGTTGCAATATAATGCATATAATAGGAAAAGTGTAAAAAGTGTGTAGAAAGCACAAGTGAAAAAATATATTACATTATTTAAACTCTTAAACAGACACTTACATCCAGAGAGAGTTTATGCAGTTGGATACAGGTACAGTTGGATTCTTAAATGAACCATGGATTTAGCACTCAGATGAAAAAAGCTTTGTAAAAAATTTAAAAAAGAAATATCCTATCCTAATTCAAGGGTACATCTGTATAATTAAATTGATAATTACCTGTGACACAAGATTGCTTAGCACAGACACATTAATTTCAAAGTGTGTACAAGTTGCAATTCTTATACCTTTTGTTTATTTTCTCATTTCTGACTTGTCACTTAAGTGAATTGTAATATTGTGTACCGTCACATTAATGTCTGACTATTTAACTGAAGGTTTAACTATTTTAAGAGGTGAGTAACTATTTATATCTATTGTATGCATGTTTTCATTTGTTTCCTCTCATTTTTACATATGTATTGTAACAAATTTTTTTCCTATGTATTTCTGCAACACTTTTAATAATTATGTTTTTAAGCAGACTACAGTTATTTCTTTAATACTATTTATTTTTATATCATATCTTTTTAAAAAATGTTTGCAGACTGAACTCATCATTGAACTTGTTCTGGAGGAAAGAGATTATGTTCAATTATATCACATGACACTGTGTTTTCTCACGTCTGTACCTAAGTAGCTGCATCTGACTATACTTTATGCCCCAAATTACGTTTTACATAGACTGGTTGTATGTGGGTAATGTATTAGTGGAAGGGCAATTCACATACTGTATAAGGTGATTCGCAAGGCCCAACTAAAAAACTCGCAAGAAAAATGCTAGACTAAATGCTAGACTTTAGAATGCACAGAACTGAAACCATAGGAGTTTTACCTATGTTTTACCAATTACCAAGAATAACAAGAATGACATTTCAGCAATGGATTTTTACATTTCTTTGCTACAAAATTTATTCACAAAGAAAAGAAAAAATACACAAGCTGCTCCTCCATTCTACTACAGTGTAACAGAAAAGGTGAGAAAGCTGATTCGTTGCTTCTTTTCACATGAACCGTGGCTTTCGGAAAAGTTGAGATAAGGATGCACCTTAAGAAAAAAAGCCTAAAAAAAACGTCCCACCACATGCATGGCCCAACCGCAATATTGCATGCACTTGCCTCATGTCTTTATTTACAGTATTAAACTTTAATACTGATCATTGACTGAATCAACATTTCATCATTTCAGCCCATGAACTGAACTACAGTATAGCCTGTGGTTTATGTAACATTGTAATAATCATTTATACCTGGTTTATATAACTCAGCGACTCATGTCTTATCCCAGCATGAGCTATATTTAGAATGATTTTTTTTCTCCATATTTACAGCACCTTCCATTTTCCTTGCTGGCTGTGGCCTTCCTTACCTCATTTGGTAGTTCAATGTTATATGGCTATAATTTGGCTGTGGTGAATTCTCCTGCAGCGGTAAGTGCTCAGTTAGTATGTTCATCTACTGTACGCTTACAATAAACTAACAAATTTTATTCTCTGTATGAATCTGCAACAGGTGAAGATTAAAGGTACTGAAGGCATAGATCGTTGGCAGGAATATTTGTAATTTAATTCAATTTAATATTTATGGTAAACATTAGTAATTAATATTCTTTAAATTTCTTTGAAACAACATTTAGTTTCCTTTAACTGTAAAATGAATTATACTAAACTGAATTAGTGTTACCTAATGTAAGTGACTGTGACTAATGACTGTGAGCACAACTTTTTTGTTATTTTGTTGTTTTGACTTATTGTAGTTAAAGGAGCACTGGATCCACTATAGCATTTGTCTATCCAAAGATTTGTCAATGAATAAAATAGACCATGTGTAAAACTGGTCCTTAATGGAACCAAAAATAAATCAGTATCATGATTATGTTACTATAAACAGTTATTACTGTATTGGAGAAGATAAATAATTGTATTGAGAAATGATTGTAGTATATTTTATTTGTCAAAATCTACACTGGTACTCTGATAGGTTGATATTTTGAAGCAGCTTTTATAATTGTGATGCATAAGATTAGTGTGTTGAGGGTTTTTTTCCATTTTGAGCTGTGATAGTTGCCTCTAGCAGGTCTCCATGTACAGTAAGTGGGGACCTATTTGACTTGCATCATTAGTCTGTTAATGATGAAAAGATTCAAATTTTCCTGTTGTGTTGTTTTTTTGAGGTTGTTACAATTCCCATGAGGGAGGTTTAGTTATATATGTCTGATTTATATGGGTAAATTAAATTTTACATAAACAATAGGTTAAAAAGACAGTTTTTCTATTTAGCAAATTGCTGTGAAAACATTGCCTTATTTGGGATTCGCTGACAATAAATATATTCTGAATGATTACTAAGACTTAAAATATAATTAGTTCTTTTTAGTCATCTTATATGAGAAATTTGTATCAAAAAGTTTTGTATGTATTGTTGGACTGTGCAGTTAATCGCAAATGCAAAACAATCATGATTTGAGCACATGCAATTGTATTCATTTATTTATATTGTAATTTGGAATACTGCAAAACTCTTTTGTGCATGTTTAAAATGTTATTTAATTAGCATCATCTGCACTATAGGGCAAAGTGGAAATGGGCCTTATGCACACACTCTTGCACATTTAAAGTCGGCCAGCAGTGTTGCCAGATAAAATTTGACAACGCGGTAAGAAAATTGATTCAGTGGGTTTGGAAAAGGTTAGGCTAATAATTTACAGAACCCAAGTGTGGAAGAAAACACCATCTGATATGAAATCTGATTCTTTTATATTTAATAAACAGAGAGTTTTAGGTCTTAATACATATAAAACATAACTCTGGGGGCCTCTTAAAATATGTGTGGGCCCTTAGAATCGTCCCAACTTTTCCCCCAAGTGGTGTCCCTGTATGTCAGCCATATAAAATTATCTTAGCACCATTGGCAATCTCAGTTTCGAACAAGGATTTAAGCACAGGAGAGGAAGCCACTACAGCTGAGGTCTACCGATCAAAGAGGAAAAGCCCAAAACCTCACTGATTCATTATAATGAAACAGGTATTTTACACATTGTTTTTTGTTATTAAGACAAGCGAGCTAAGTAAGATACTCCATAATAATACATTTAAATTAATAATAAATTATGCACCCACAAGTTATTTAATAGTTTATTAGTAATAATTTATTTAATGGTGTCTGTTTATAAGAAATAATTTCCTATTTTTTTGTTTATCAAGCAGTGAAGACTATTTTGTATTTTATTTACTGTGACATGTGTGTGTTAAAAAGCAATTTAATGTTTTATTCATTGTTTTGCCTGGAATTTAGATTAGTTAACCTTCATTTTATGCTCATTACAGTTTTTAATTGAGCATTTAATACTGTTAGATCATTGTGAAATGTTTTGTTTTAAACTTTTTGTGCACTGAATCATTTAGTGTGGATTCGTAAACCTAAAACTACAGTGACTTTGTTTTAAAAACCAAAATTTGGGAAAAATTTTATGGAGGTAAAAAAATAACTACACAGAGATTTAATTAGTCTTAGCACCAAAATAAAAAAAGGAGTGTAACAGAAGAGGAGACAAAAAGATGCTACGTTACACAGAGACTTGTGCTTCCTCTTGTCTAAATTTGCTTTATATACCTTAAATAAGCTCTTGATTTTAAATAATCTAAGTCTGCTTGTGTCCTTTCACAATGCACATGAAATCTTAAAAAAAAATTATTGTGACAATCATTTGTCCTGTTTCATAATTTGTACCCTTTGTCTCAAAATAAATTATGCAGTATTTGTCAGCAAAATGAACAATTTTCTATTTTTATAATATTGTCAGTAATTTATTAACATTTAATCAAAATGTTCACATTACATTAAAAAATTACTAATCAAATCAAGAACAGCTCAATTCATTTTCTCTCCAATTTCTCTTTTCTTTTCCGCTCTTTACCCACATTTAGTATATTAAGAACTTTTATAACCGTACTGTTGTGAGTCGAAATGGGACTGGAATGAATGGAGAGCAGCTGACACTCATGTACTCACTCACAGTGTCCGTCTTCGCCATTGGAGGCCTTATCGGCTCCTTGATGGTGGGCATGCTCGTCACCAAATTTGGAAGGTAAGTCCATTGAAGACCTTTTAACATCTGGTGCTGTCTGATCACCATGCCAAGTGTGATACTGCAACTCTTTAGGGTGTGTGCGACCACCGAGGTACACACTACCTCATCTGTCACCTCACATGACCTCTGCAGATGACCTTGGTCACACTTTGGCCAGGGAACAGTGTTGTTTTGTGGCCTGATGGCTGAAAACTTTTCCCATTAACTTCCCAGACTGCTGCTATGACAATAAAACAAGCCAGAGTATTGTGTTGACGCAAGATTTTATAATAATAGAAATCTGTTTTAAAATGAAATGCATATTCAGCTTGCTTTAATGTGAGAACGAGACATAATAGGAATTCTTCAGCATGCCCACAGAGGCATACGCTAGCTCTTCTGCTTGTCTCCTCTGATTCAAGCGCCTCACGAGAGCCATGAGATTAGAGTGCAGACATTTAAATGCAAATGAAAGGTGATGATTCACAACTCCATTTAATGCTCTAATCAATTGTGGCCCAGCAAAGTGTTTTATAGGGCTAAGGCCATCATAAGGCAAAGCGTGGCACAGCTGGGTGTAAATCAGAGTTTGCCACCTGATAGAACTAATCAAGGAGGCCAGTTATTTTATTCACTGCTGCAGTTGTGGAACATCAATTACCTGGTTGTGATAGTTAAACTCCCTGGTGGTGGCTGTTAAGCATTACAGCCATGGTTAATGAACAGTGTTCAGAACATTACTCGTATCTGTCCTTGCAGGAAAGGGACTGTGGTCAATTCCACTGTCCTGGTTTTCATAGCAGGCATTCTAATGGGCTTCAGCAGAATCTGTGACTCACCCGAAATGGTTATTGTTGGTCGTTTGATCACAGGAATCCATTCAGGTAACATCTGTATAAAGCTACACACAACTATAAAGCTACACAACTAGGCTGATCACCTGAATTTCACTCTTTATGTGTCTTTTTTGCTTTACTTAGGAATCTCTCTGAGTGTGGTGCCTATGTATCTCGGGGAAATTGCTCCTAAAAATGTGAGAGGCTTTATAAGCCTTATGCCCAGCATTTTTATTTGCACCGGAGTCTTCTCTGCTCAGCTCCTGGGCCTGCATGAACTCCTTGGGAAAGTAGGCCCATTATATATATATATATATATGAACAGAGAATATATATACGATTAATTGTATTCTTAATCTTTATTTCTTGGCCATTATATTGGCAGGAGGAACACTGGCCCCTATTTCTCTCTTTAGTAGTTATCCCAACATTTGTCCAACTGATGCTGTTGCCATGGTTTCCAGAAAGCCCTCGTTATTTGTTGATTGAAAAGCATAATGTCCATGCCACCATAACAGGTAGGGGTGAACTAGCCTGAGTCAGTCTAGTAATCATGATTGGCATTTTAAATGTATTTTTTAATGTTGAAATGTATTTTAAAATGTAATTAACCATTTATTATTAACAGTTTCTTAAAATTCTTGCTTTTCCATTATATGACATGTTTTGGGTTTTTTTAAGCCTTATGAATCAAAATTAAATAAAACATAATAATAATATTATAACATAATAAAATAAAATAATTTAATTATTTATAATTTATTTTTTTATTTAAATAGTACTATACACCACTACTTATAAACACTTCTTTAACTTTCTAAAGCTCTAAAGTGGTACAGGGCCAGATGCAATATTCAGGCTGAGATTGAAGAAATGCAGGAGGAGCAGCGCTCCCTGTCCACTGTCGAAACTGTGTCAGTCTGGAAGCTGCTGCTGGACCCTACAGTCCGCTGGCAGGTCCTCTCTGTGGTTGTCATTAACATCGGGATGCAGCTGTCCGGTATAGATGCAGTAAGGTTATCTTTACTTTTCAGTGCTTGTTGTTTTATAATGAGCTAAACGCTGTTTAAAAATTGTAACTAAACTGTTACGGTCAATGACACGACAAGGATTGGATGGATAAAGCTGAGACCGTGAGCCATTTGAAAGATTAGCTGTTGTGAAAAACATTTCCATGCTTACATAAGAGCTTACTCAATTTTTATTTCTACAACAAATAAATTCAGCAGCATTACCTTTGTGAATTATTGGTTTTAGATGTGAATTAATTATTCAGATGATTAAGTGGACAGAGTTGGCAGAAAGCTCATACTTTACCCAACAGAGCTGAACAAATTAGAATCCTTATTTCAAGAGTCAGTTTATAGAGTCTCATTTGTTCTGCCCTGCCAAAGCCATAAACATAGGCTATTATTAACGAAAATTACATCGAACAAAAACCTTTATTTGGGGCTTAGTTTAGTTAAAGATAAAATAAGTGGATTTTGAAATCATATTATTTCTATGGTAGTCCTATGTAGTCCGTGTTGTTGGTGTGGCTTGAATCCAGGTATTTTTGGTGGTGGTTATGTGGCTTGAACTAAGGTCTTTTGATCAATAACTCAGCACTCCATTTTAGCCATCAAATTTGGGAGTAAGCAAGTGCAGAAGATTCATTTGAATTATAAGAAGATTTGAGCATTTGAGCCACCATCTTTAATGCAGTAAAATAAAAAAAAGAGTTAGACATTTTTTCAACAATTAAAATAAAGACTCTTATCTAACAACAAAATAAGATCAAGGCCAGTTAGTAAATGTGTGTTATTAATGTACCTAAAAAATTGGTTAAATTCATCACATTGCATTCTTTTATAATAGCTACAATGAAAACCAAGTATATCAGTTTAGTGAAAAAATTTAAGAATTTTGTGTGGGTTTTCTCCAGGTACTCCAGTTTTCTTCCACAGTCCAAAAACATTTGCATTAGGTTAAATGTGAGTGTGGCAGCTCGTAGTCCTGCCTCACAACAGGAAGGACCTTGGTTCGAATCCTGGGCTTTGGGTCTGTCTGTGCGGAGTTTGCATGTTCTTCCCGCTCTTGCGTGGGTTTTCTCTGGGTGCAGTTTCATTATCAATTGTTTATTTCCTTCTTACTCAAAGTTTAGGTTTGATAGCACAAATGGCATAAACAATAAATATGTCAGAGGGAATGTCCTTCAAAGGATAGTATGACTATGTGTGTGTGTGTGTGTGTGTGTGTGTGTGTGTGTGTGTGTGTGTGTGCAGGGTAAATGGGGTTGACAGGTGGTGTGTCTTGGCTGAGTTAAACCAGAGCAGCAGGAGAGTGGCTGACCGTGTGTGTCCTTTGCACTCCCAGTAGCTCTAAAACGTCTGTGTTTCCTCTGATTACCCCCCTGTCTAAAGTTGCATACACCCCCTCCAGTGCAAAAATTGAATCTGAAGTGTTGTACACCAAAACGGTGCAGCTATGATACACCACCTGTTCAAGCCAAAATCAGCATCTCCCTCCGTCTTGTCCTATCTCGCCGTTTTACACGTTATGCTCTTGTTTTTTACTCTCACCACAGATCTGGTTCTACACCAATGATATATTTGAGAATGCTGGGATTCCAGCTCTTGAGATCCCATACACTACTGTAGGAACAGGAGTCATAGAGATCATCGCCGGTCTATTAGGGGTAAGTATTTGCAATAAGCTGATTTAAGTGGGGCGGCACGGTGGCGTAGTGGTTAGCACTCGTCGCCTCACAACAAGAAGGTCATGGGTACGAATCCCGGAGTTTGCATGTTTTGTATTTAGTCTTCTGAAAAAAAGCCAAGTCATTTTAGAATTGACAGCTTTAGTCTATATATCTGATAAATAATATTTTAGAGTTTCCCGGTAGAATCATCAAACGGCTCAAGCCTATAGAAAAGTACTGTGCTCACACTTTAAAGAAATCAAGCCTGAACATGTGAGCTCTCCCTCTGGAGCTTCCTTGCCTCTTTGTCTTTTCCTTCTTCTTCACTTTGTTTTTCCGTCCATCTTCTGCCTCTCACTTTCTCTGTTTTTTTCCCACCTGCGTTTACACTCATAGAAAACACTGTATGTGATGAAAGGAAAACATTAGAGAGATGAATGAGCCTTGTTCCCACTGGCTCCTTCTCTGGGTCACATCTCAGAGTTGTAATGGAGGCTAGACGCGGCCTCCTTCTCCCAGGCGTATCGCTTAGGCAGGATTTAGTGATGCACCCTCAGCGACTGGAGGAGGCGAGGCGCGCTGTTAGTCAGGAGAACTCATTGCTGTCAGTGTCAATTGGCTCTCACTTGGGAGGCCAATGGCACACAGGAGGAAGGCCGGAGATTGGTTATAAAATTACAACTATTCATTCTGCTGTCAGCTGCTTTCCACACCCTCCTTTAAGTCACTGAACTGCTTTGGCTCTCATCTTTTCCTTATTGTCTTACAGACTCAGTCTCTTGGAATTACAGCTCTAAAACACCAATCAGAAATTTCAAAATGGCGCCTCAGTGTTAAAAAAATGGTTATACGGTGACAGCTTTATTGGATTGTTTGTATTCCAAATAATTTGTTATGCAATGTTAATTAAATATTAATGGAATTTTTATTTATTTCCCAAGTGTTTTACAATCGAGCGGCTGGGAAGACGGCCACTGGTTATAGGAGGTTTTGGAGTAATGGGCCTCTGTTGTGCTGGTATAACATTTTCTCTTGTACTACAGGTAAGCAGGAAATTAACAGCACAGTCAAATATACAAAATGAATTGGATTCATTGCATATTTATAGTTATAAGTTTTAGTAACATGTACTCTGTCATTCCTATTTTAGACGCATGTGTATTTCATGAAGTATGTTAGTGTGGGCTGTGTGGTTGGCATCATTGCTGGATTCTGTATAGGACCAGGTGGGCTACATTATAGTTCAATCTTCAGCATGTTTCAAAAATCTAACCATGCAAGTGCTTCTTTTATCGTGTGAAACGGTGTTACTCTACTACATATGAAGAAATATATTCTCTAGAGTGCAGTTTAGACTTTATCAACAGATTGTTGCTCTTTGACCCCGGTTACTGCCACATCTGGAAATAGGAAAATATCGACACCTGGAGGCAGAATTGCTGAATTAACTGTAAAAAATATTACAAGGATAAAAAATGTTAAAAAATAAAAAATATTTATTTGCTTGTCTATTTTTTTTTCTAAATTATCTATCTATCTATCTATCTATCTATCTATCTATCTATCTATCTATCTATC
>JAOTQW010000032.1:9155291-9178530 GCA_026260075.1 Sisor rabdophorus | reverse complement strand
ATTCACTCCTATGGGCAATTTAGAATCCCCAATCAACCTAATGTACATGTTTTTTTGGACTGTGGGAAACCGGAGTACCTGAGAAAGAATGCAAAACTTTTTGTTGTGAGGCGACCGTTCTAACCACTACGCCGCTGCATTGCCCCAATTAAACATTATTGGAATGTTTTCAAGACTTATAGGTAAACATTCGAAAGAATGTTTTGACTGTGGCTTTTGTAGCTTTGCCTTCCCTACTGTACCTGTATTTACATTCTCCTTCCTTTATACAAATTTCCAGCAAATTTTTATTTTCTAAACTGTTATATCTACCTACCAATCATACCTACATTTCCCATTCTAAAATGTTTAGGGCCAAAATTTTGCCCAAGGTTATCTGAGGTCACTCTGGTCACACCAGGTCACATAAGATATTTGGCTCTTGGACTTTACCACGTTGCCTTGTAGACATGAAAATCTATATGAAATAATGCTGCTGTGGAACAACATGCAGTAGTTACGCACTTTTGATTATTTCACTAGATGTAAAACCTCAGAGTGCTTAATCAGCCAAGATGCTCGACTGAAGTGATTCGGTGTGAGAATCACAGATTTCATATAAATTCGCAAAATTCTAAGCTCTACCTCTTAAAGGTCATGAGAGAACCAAGAAAATCGAACTTCCATTCATTTACAAATGCTGGGAGACATTTTACGTCTTAATTTACAACTGCAAAACAATAAGCCAATACACAGTTAGAATACGCAAGGTACGTGTGTCTGAGACCTGTCTTTCTTTTTATACTGCTCTAAAGGGAGTTTACCTAGAAACCTATTTGAAGTCATTGTACTTCCATTCTTTTTGTGTAGTGGGCCGAAATTTCAACGAGCGGTGATAGTTCGCAACTACCTGTAATGGTGGAGTACACCCACTAAAAAGAGCATGTTTGAATGTCTGCCCTCTACGAATAACAATAAGCACAATTTCCCAGTTTGCATTGTGCTTTGTGGTTGGTGAGTGTGAACACGACTCTTTCTCTATCAGACAGGGCATTTCTTTCACTCTTCAGGTGGCACTTTACAGCTCTTTAAAGTGAAAGCAATGAAAGGCTGTAACCAACCAGGAGTTATTAAGTGTTCTTGAAGGCAAGGGCTTTAACCCTTTAATGGTCTAGGTCATCTGTTGAAGATGACCACACAGTCCAATTACTTATAAAACTGCATTAAGATTAGGCTTCAGAAATGGATGCTGTTTAGTTCAAAAGACCCACTCGAAATGTCTAAACTATCAAAAGGCCTCTTGAAGGTGCCGTCCTGACAGGAGCCAACCAAGAAGCTGTTATTAGCATAAAAACCTGAGTTACTGACACACCGGCAGTAATCGTTATGTAAGCTTTTGGGACTGCTCACAAGCTCTGTGCTGTGGTGTCTGGATCTAATTAACACAGACAAATGAGCACTCCCACTGCAGCAGGTGCTGAAAAACTGTCCTAATTGTGTGCCGATGAATGGTTTGTATTAAAGAGAAGTTATTGGTTGATTAAGTGTGTGCATATGAGTACATATGTACGAGACACAGCAGAGGGGTTGAGTTTAGAAGCTTCGTGAACATCTCTTAAATCAATAGACAAATATTTCCTTAATAGAAAAAGACAAAAGAGGGGGGAGGACTGTATTGTGGTGGCTGTTTCTGCCCTATTACATCATAGTATACACACACACACATACACACACAGAGAAAAACATGCTTACCAGGAAAAACTAGATTCATCTACACTATTCACACCAAAAGAAGTGATTTCTATTTTTGTAAACCCAAACTTTACATAATGTTCTGTTTGTAGTTCTATCATTGTTAATTTGCACCATTTAAAAGTGTTGGTTATAGTGTTGGTTATGAAGTAGCAACAGTGAAACTGATCTGAAGTTGTGTATAAGATTTGTTCGTGAGTTAGCAGGGATTAAAGTATCTCTTTCTTCTTAAACCAACAAATCTAACAGTGTGTGTATATAAGTAAGTCTTCTTTAAACAAAGTGAAATCATTATCCAGAAGTAAGGAGGATGCTTCTGTCCACTGTTTGTCTGACACAACCTTTGCGTTCAAAAAGATGTTTATCACCTTCTAGGAATGCTAAACAAATTGGATGTTAATCACATAAAAAGAAGTAAACAATTTAAGCTGCTGCTTAATGGCGAGTGTTGTAAAGGAAAAGCAGGTTAAGGATGTTAAAAAAAATAGTCGTAATTTAATTATTGAGAAGTAACAATAAAAACTTTTATTTATCAGGCAATTCTTCTTGTTTTGTTCTGCCTTCTTTTTCCCATCTAAACAATTTCATTTTTTGATATATCAATAACTTTATTTTAGATTTAGTGATTTAAAGCTTTGTCCAGACTCAACAAGTGTAACAACTGCAAAGCCAAATTATTTCCCCTTCTAATAATACAAAACAATTTCCCAATAATCACTTTTTTCCTCTCTTTAATTTGATGTTGTGCTCCCTTTGTGTGGCCAAGAGACACATCCCCAGTGACTACACACACACTCATTGTAATACTCCCAATTGACTTTTTAAAGTAAGCCTAATAACATGTCTTTATACCCAGCAGGGGCTTTTTCATGTCATATTTATGAGCTAGCTGCACTTTACATATTCATTCTGTGGGTGTTAAACAATTGCCAGTGGGTTGCCTCTCTGTCCCAAAAGCTTTAGCAAAGCCACCTACCACTCCGGGTCACAGCTGTGGGATCGGACTGGCACATCATTCAACCACTGAATGACAGAAACCACCCTGCTCCCCTGCCAGATATGTACTAAACACTTAGCAAACCAGTGTTTCAGACCTAATCAAAAAGTGAATAATTTATGTAGCTTTTGTTTACCAATTTAAGGTCAGCCACCCAGAGCACTAAGCTATAGTGAATCTGACCAAAGCAAGACCCCCTTCAAATATCTGTCTGCATGCTCTTGCTGTCACATTGCAGCGGCGACATAGTGACATAAAAAGTGACAAGCACAAACATGGAGAACCGAAGACAGGAGTCACTTTACTCCAGCCTAACTGTAGCGATGATGGTAGTGGAAAGGTGGGGGCTTTGCTGTAACATTGCAGCCTTTAGCTTTACAAAGCTCGTTGAACACAAACAGGGCATCCCTAGGCTCCAGGAGACAGGCAGGCAGATAGAAGGCCAGTGATTGATAAGTCTCCCCTGCCAGCACACTGACAGCTCATGTCAAGGATCTAGTGAGTTCCGTATCAAATGTATCAACTGCTCGCCAAAACAGGTCTTATTTCAATGACCACCCCCATTCTTTCCTTCTTTTCCCCGCTGGCAATGCATCAAAACTTCTATTCAGCTTGTTCATTTGTTAGGCACCTCAGTTTCCTCTTAATATAATGTCAGTAATAAATCAAACTAGGGCATTGCTGGAAAACTAATCTGCTTTTGTTATTATTATATAATAATATATAGTATATATATAGTATAATTATTATGTTATACCTGGCATTAAATAGGCATAGATTACTAACAATATCTAATGCATAAGAGTGATCAGTCCTATTGCTCGACTAATAAGCTATCGAATAAGCTACTCATTTAATTGTGTGTCATTATTATTGCACAGAGGATAAAACCTGAAATTCTGTGAGCACATGATCTGTTAGGAAAACACTGTGGTAATTCTTTAGGGTGTCTAATATGTAAGTGGCAACAAAGATGCTATTTGACACTGAGGTCTATTTCTGGGGGCTTTGATAAGGAGTTTTTGAGCTGGTTGGGTGGCGTTGAGGGCAGAGAGGAGACACTGTGTGTGTGTGAGAAAGACAGAGAAGTGTGTGAGAGAAAGACAGAGAAGGGCAACAGGGTCCAGTACAGGGTTATCAGGACGTTAAAATATCTGGCTCCCTCTGTCAGCAGAGCAGGGTGATTAACACATCGACAGCCTCGAACTGGAGCACAGGCGGGCAGAGGGGTGAGAGTGGAGAGATAACAAGACTGATTGACGTATGAAGGGTGAGAGGAGAGAGAGAGAGAGAGAGAGAGACGAGGAAAGAGAAAAAGAGAATGCCAGTGGAATGCTCTGTTGTCCACCCCACCCCTTTTTGTGTCTTGCATTTACCCTGTCTGATTGAACATTCTTAAAAGCATTCCTGACACCATCGTCCCAAATAGCCCAGGTTTACCAAATTAGGTATTTCAAAAAAATTCTGTAATATAAAGAGATGATAAAAAATTTCAATTAAATATTTTTCAAAAAATATGCAGTTATATATTGTTAATTTTTTACAATGAACATATATCTTTGATATTCATGTTGACAGGCACTAGCTTTATAATACTGACAGCACACTTATTAAAAAATTAATTAATTGCCACCACATGAAACATGTAAAATGTTCAAAAGACAAACCATGTCCACTTGAGCTTTGGCCCCTGTGCAGTACCAAGTCTATAATAATAAGTCTATAGCTAGTAATCTAGCTATTTGCGCTAGTTTAATATAAATTGCCTTATATCTTACTTAATCAGACACTGAGTGTGGTCTAAAAATAAGCCTGCTTCTGTAACAACTGGAGATTCGCTGCTTGTAATCTAATTTGTTCACACACCCTAACTTCTAACAGAATAGGTGTCTCAGATCCTGGCAAAAAATTATTCATCTCATAGATGAACTGATGTCATTTATGAGATCAACAACACTGCACAGCAACTAATAGAATATTAGATACAGTCGCCTATTTTCTTGTGCTTCTTAAATAGAAATAATAAACAAATGTAAAGGTTGATCGGTGCCTGTAATTTAAGGGTATATTAATATGTCCTCTGGCAAAGTGTAGATGGTCTTTGGCCTCCTTGCTGCAAGGTCACCCAGTACTTTAGAAGTTAAAGCAGAGCACATGGGGCTCATTTCTGGACCATGCCTGTGTCACTTCTAATTGGTTCCCCAGGTTGTCCATGAAGGTAACATCTTGTTTCCATGCTAATGATGCTTCACTATGGTTTTACAGCTGCAAAGAGACAGAAGGGGTTAGAGGGTCAGGCGAGGTGTGAGGCTGGCATGCCTTCACCCTGCTGGCGTTGCCTCTGAGACTGACCTCAGCACAATGTGGATACAAGCATAGCTTTTACTGCCGGAACATTTGGGCTAGCTTGTGTGAGTGTCTGGTGATGTTATGTTAGCCTGAATTATGACTTAAATTGCTATCACTGGGAATGCGGCTAAAATGTGGTGTGTTTTGAAAATGTTTTTTTAATGGATTTTTAAAATAATTATTGTAAGCTTTTATTAAATATTGTAAATTTTGCTAAAAGAAAGCATAAACCATGTGCATCGTTGCACTACTTTTAATGACATTTTAATAAGGGCTCTAAAGATTTAGTGTGTGAACAGTGCTGCTAAATAACCAGTTCTCATAATTATTTAATGTGTAAATATATAGGGCACTGTCATTGTGATCTCTAGCAAATCATTTAAAGCTGCATGCAGTGTGATTGTACCTAGCGTGTAAAAATAATTACGCTATCCTTTGAAGGCTACTACAGGTCATAATGTGCTTGTAGCAGTTGTTCATGTGCTTTAACCTTTTTATGTACATTTTAATAAACATTTGTTTATCTTTTTTCGTCCCATGTAAGTCCCACACATTAGTAAATGGTTACATTTACACAAAAAGGAGCATCTACATCTTCATTCCGCTAAATAAAATTAAAAAAAAACTCTAGCCAACCTTGTGACCTTGTAAGATCAGCTTCAGTAACCAAACTCTAAAGACTAACTCCACAACCTTAGTCTTGGCAATATTATTTAAGCATTTAGGTGACAAACTTTAAATTGTAGGCTTGCATTTTCTGCTATGTGTGTGTGTGTCCAGACAAGAGTCTGTGATGAGAGTGTTGGGAGGCCTCTAGCTGAAACATGATCTGGAGAGCGGGAAAGCACTGAGGCATCTCTCTCTTTTTCTTCCTCTCTCTCTCCCTCTCTACATCTCCTAGTTCTCTCTGCGGCGCAGGGATGATTGAGAGACGAGTCAAACTCCCACTGGGCCACTGAAATCTCTTTCTTCTTCTATGGTGCTTTTTTTTTTCAATTGGTTTTGTTGAAATCACCCTTACCCTAACCTTGTCTTCACAGCTGTTCTGGCCAAGTGAGTGTCTATGAGGCCCAAGATTAAAAAGGTGAGTTTTAATAGGTGAGTTTAAAAAGGCTGTGAAACATTAATTTATGACAGAGTAACGGACACAGAGAATAAAGAAGGTGCACTTGGTAAAAAGAAAATAAATGGCCTTAAAAATTGAAAAAAGTGTGTGATTTACATGATAAAATAAATGAAATAAAGAATGTATTGGAACCTGATTAAAGAAGTAATATACATGTCTAGGAAATGCAAAGAAGGGGTATTGGAAGTACCAGTCTAGTACCAAAGCACTACAGAATTCATAATATTCCTAAATGTAATTAGGATCAATAAAAAATACACCATTTAATAGTTTTTTAAAAAGTAAATAATCTGAAGGGTAACACAATATCGGTATAGCCACCTTTTGCAAACATAATGTTAGGTATGTTTTCCAAAGAAGCTTTCCTGTTTTAACTGGATTAACTCACGTCTCAATCAGTAATTTTTAAATTATTTATATGTTCTGCACTATGCGATACAATGTATACTATAGACCGTTTGTATATGTTTTCACAGTCAATTTTTTATTTTATGTCGACTCTTTAAAAGTATTTTCAACAAAATAAAGTAAAAATAAAAATACCAACTAAATATAGATTTTAAGATTAAGATTTATTTATCATCCATAAAATCCATAACATTGTCATTCATAACAGTTTAGTGGTGTATAAATGAAGTGAAGTATTAATTTAATGTAACATTATACAGATAATAGTGAGCTGTTGGGGGAAGGGGTGGCCCAGTGGTTAAGGTGTTAGACTAATACCAGCAGAGCAGGGTTTAATTTCCAGCACCATCAAGTCAACACTGTGGGCCCCTGAGCAAGACCCTTAAATTTAAGAGATGAATGTAAGTCAATCTGAATAAGGGTGTCAAATGCTGTAAATGTAACTGACAGTAAATGTTATAGATTTTTCACCCTCATGAATAGAGAAATGATGAGAGCTTAAAATAGAGAGGTCTAAATCCTTTATAATGTAAAAAGGAAAGGTTACTAGAATGTTTTCCAAAGTTATATATAGTATTGGGGGTTTTTTGGGGGAAAAAATGGTGTTTCTTATATTTGCAACCAGAAGTGATAAGCATCTAAAACATGGCACTCTTTGATTAAAACATGTGACGAACAGGGGTTTCCTGTTGCCCAGGTAAGTCCTGCTAGACTGCTTGCATAAACATTTATTTGCTCTGAATGCCTCCTCTTAGTTTGAGCCCTGGGTTTTGGCTTTGAAATATACAGAGACCAGAGTGTATGACAATACAGCCAAAGTGGTTCGGAACTATTTAACAAGCTTTGATCTGAAAAAGAAGAAAACTCACATTAAGCCATCAAACAAATTGGCCAAGAAAAACAACAGCAATTGACAGGTCAGTGACATCATCAACAATCTCCACATGGTAGGGTTAAATTATTACAATCAATCATTGAAATAAGACTTTAGAGGCAGATATACACCTTATATGCAAATAGTCTCTCAGCAGTAACAATCTGAAGGACATATTGAAATTCACATAAACACACAAAGTTTTAAAACAGAACTAACGTGCAATGCTTAATGGCTGGATGTCACTGGCAAGCATTAAACTCTTTATGTCTACTAGATGTCAAAAACTCTTGAACCTAAGCTTGTTTGAGTAAAATACAGTTTTATTGTAAAGTAGCTGTGATATGTCTACACAAACATTGTTTATTACTAGCATTTTTTAAAGAATTATACACATTGATTTACAGCTAGGTTTTCATTTCATGCTTTGGCTATGCACTAATCATTGTTAAGACCAAGTGGTCACAGGACAACTGGAATTTTAATTTTCAACAATATGTCAGTAGCATATGCTGGACCCTGCAGAGTGATCCAGTCTAGAACTTTGGAGGAACAGTTAAAAAAAGTTTCCACTCCTAGTGGTTTTAAACCCACGTCTGTCTGTGCAACGCCATTTGGCAGGTAGAATAAACTATTTCCCACGCTTTTCCCCAGCTTTACCTATACAAAGAACAGCGTTCTCTGTGCTCTTTTATCCACATTGCTTCCCCTTGTGCTTCTGCAGCAATGTGTCTTTTAATGTCACGACTATTAACGCTGCCAAATCAGGTCTGTTCAAAGCTGTCTCAGACATATAGTCACTCCTGGTGGCTCATACCAATCTGGGGTGACCTGCCAGTGCTTTTACAACCTTTGCCTCTGTGTTGCTGATCATGTAATCCTATTATATAAGTGGAGTAAAAATGTAAAAAGCAGCCCTGAAAAAAGGTTGGGGTAGTGGTAGGTGGATGGCGAATGTGAAAAGCAAATGAGATTGGGGCAACACTTGGATGGAGTCCAATGCAGCATTCTCACGAATGGACCCCAGACCTAAGCACGGGGCGTGTGAAAATGTGAAAGGCCTGGCTTTTCGTTAGCCTGGAAGAATTATATGAGGTTCGGAAAGAAAAAAAGTTCAAGTAGCACATTGCAACATACTAATCCTAGAAACAAATTGTCTGGATTATACATAGGAAGTCATGTTAGACATCTGTTCTATTTAAAACCATACCACAGAGACTGGAGTCACAAGGTCATATATTCCAAAATCTTGCTTATGGTTTTCCATTTCAGAATAAATGGAATAAAAGGGCTAAAAAAACAGCAGAAGTCATATATAAGTTAAATTCTCACCCTAACTAACATATTCATTACATTCACTCTACTTAAGATAAAGGTTAGACTTAACTTCACAGACAGACAACAAAGCGAGTGAAAAGACGGTGTGTGTATGTTGTGTTTGCATGTGCATGTATACAGTGGTGGATCTGAGCTGCTGCATGGCCAACCATTGGCCCACCCTCAAAGCCTGACACGGACTGAAACGTCTAAACAAGGAATGATGCTGCTCTTTAACTTACCACCCAGGAGTCAACAAAGACACTAATTCTGTGTGATGGAGCACCATCTGCAACCTCCCATCAGCTCAAGCTCAAGAACCCAATGATGTGACCAGACTAAGCCGCTGTCAGAATTGGAAAATGTCTATCAGCTATTATTAGTCTCCTATTATTTTGAAGTTTTTATTGTCCACACAACCTAGGACTATTTACAACAACATGGGACTATTTATAACAACTGATTTAAACCGCAAAACAACTTTTTAAACAGTGCACTGCTTAATATTAAAATCACAATGTTTAACATGTTCATATGGGATACATATTACTAACATATGCTTTAAGGGGGAAAAGTAAAATTGTGTGAGCCCGGTGGGGCTATGAAAAAAACAACGACTTTGGTATGGCAGGGTTACTGTATCTGCAGCCAGAGATTTTCACGGATACCAGGGAAAGCAATTCCTCCATCTGGATACATATTTAAAACTATTTGTTTAATGAGCTTTGTACGTTCTAAAGAGTGTTTCTGTAGTGCTGGACAGCAAAGGGAACAGGGAAATATGCCTGCTCATTAATGAAATCATTTAAAAATTGTTCAAAGATAATTGAGCTTTAAAAAGTGTTTAAAAAAAGTCAGATTTTTAAAAACTTTCAGATGCCCGCAGTGATTACAGTTTTAAATACAATGTATATTTATTGCATTGCACTGTAGTTATTGTATAGCTATCGTGTAATCAAATACAATTGGTCTATATTTTTTGTTTTTTGCAGTTGACAAAGTAAAATCATGATTTGTTTTGACTCCTGTTTGATTAAGTTTTGTTGGCACAGCTTAAGGATGACTGTGTTCTTATTGTTCTTATATCTTACAATTGTCACCGTTAATATGATAACAAGCTATTGATACTTGTTGACTGGTTATTGTTGCAGTGTTTGTTTATTTGTACTTTGACTTCAAGCAGACCTAGCTTATTCACCATGTACACCCCCCCCACACACACACATAAGCAGATGTGAATCGCTCCATGAAATCAAAACATTATAGTCTCACTTTGAAGATCATTTGCTTGCATTGAGCCAATCACATTCCTTGCATTCTGTACTAATCTTAGGCTCTCCTGTCGAAGTTCCTCACCATTAGTGTGTTTGTTTATCCATTTCCTTCCCTCCCTCCAATTAACATGTCCCTCATTCTGGGTTTGTTCTGCCAGTGTGTGTTGCTGTGACGCCTGTCCATCACCCTGAGGCCCTCTGAAAGAACACTTTAAAAGTGAGAACAATGGCACTGCCCCTCCGTCAGCACAGTAGAGCATTGGTACTCAAATGAGTCCTCTTCCCTGGGGTATGTTTTGTCTTGCTAGTTCTTCTTGCTTCACTCTGAAAGTCTTCTGATTTATCTGACTGTAAGCTGTTGAGCATTACTGTGGCAAAGAGTGAAACAAGGAAGGTGTCCAGCATCAGTTATGACGCGACGAAAGCGGACGGATTGCATAGGGAGCCACCCTTGGGATCTCAGCCCCTCCTGGCCTGCTGTCTCATTACTCTGGAAGAATCATCAGGCCCCAGAGGCAAACAGCAGGTAGCCTGCTCCCTGCAGCCAGACACAGGGCCTGCCTGCCCTCCTCTTAACCCCAGGAACATCGACATCCATCTCAGCCACTGTGGGGGTCCTTCTCTAGTCCTGCCCTCTCCTTCTCTCTCTTCTTTTCTCTCTCTCTTTCTCTCTCTCTCTCTTGCCATCCTTTTTTTTTCCAAAAATCAATCGTCTTCATTCTCTGATAAGCACCAAATTGGCAGGGACACTAACAGTCTCAGACTTTTGGGGCCCTTTGAGATCTGTTTTATGTACAGAAACAATACTGGCAGCAATGTATGTTTGGTAAGGGATGAGTGTACAAGGATGAAAACCTTTCTTTGGAAAAGTGGGCCCAAAACCGCTAATGGCAGCACTGCAAATCACCACTAAAGTTCTGATTTCCTTTCTTGCCTTTTATTCTATTCTATGTCAATTATGCCTCGTTTATATATTGTGTGAACCTATGATTTTCTATGTAAATATACACACATTTAAAATATGTCTTCTTTGTCAAGAAAAACAAACATGGCATACACTGCAGATCTTTTTTTTTATTGATGTACCAGTAGTTACAATATCGATACAATAATAAACAGCTTGAATAGTTTTTATATACATTCTTTAACTAAAAAGAATTTTTCATAGTCATTTGAGTCATGCTTTAGTTGCGGTTATTGTGAATATAGTGGTTATTGTGAGTAGGTGACTCTTCTTAGCGTTTAAAATAAATTCTATAAGAAAGCTCTTTGTTGATTATATAGTGCAACCACACACACACAGTATATATAGTACAGGATAAAAACTTCTATCGGGCTATAAATATATTAAAAAATTATTTCAGCTAATCCAAAAGCACATGCAAGGTAACACCTTGCCCTAATCAGAAATAGTTGTCAACACTGTGGAAATAGATGCGTGCTTGTCTGAAGTGTCACTCTTACACTCCACAGCATTCGGTATGTTGAAGAAGCCTTTATTTTTGTTACATATACATTATAGCACATTTTTCGTTTCGCATATTCCAGTTTAGCAAACTGCATTTAGACTAAAGGGTCAGCCATGATTCAGTGACCCTGGAGCTGGGAAAAGATGATAGTCTTTGCACAACAGTTGAGGCCAGTATGAGCTGGGGCTTGAACCCATTTTTGTATGTTATTAATAGCCTAATATTTTTAACAAGTAATGTTTTATGTTGTAAAAATAAAGGTAACTTAAAATAAAGAGTATCTGATTATTAAAACAATGAAGTCAATATGAAAACAAAGGCTATTTGTGCTCTCATAACTATAACACAGAACTTTAGGCAGCCAACTCTCAGTGCTCATCGTTGTCCATGTGTGTGCTAAGCAATAATAGCTCGTTCCCATGTTAGAAAGGCTGCTGCCTGGTTAAGCAGTGAGTGACTGGAAGCTGGATGTAGGTTAATGGGGAGCTCAGTCCTGCCTTAGGCCATGCAGAAGTGCTCAGCCATGGCCGTTCACTGTTGACTTTAATGGCCCATTAATATTGGGCTCTTTTAACACAAAAACATGATACACGCTTGAAAAAAAGAAAGGAGAATAGCAAAATTAAAGTACACCAGTGTGTCGTTCACTTTTCTGTTTGCTTTTAAATGGCACGATGAGAGAGAAATCCAGCAAGATTCATACATTTAACACACTAGCCTTCTCCTCTAACTTACAAACATTTCACACCAACATTTTACAAGGTGCCGAACCCACATTCTTACAAAAGTACTTCACAGTGTGGCTAAAAAGTGTCCAAAACAAAATACAGCAAATAGGTTTACTAAAATTAGACTGAGGTGCTGCCCTCTTGTGGCACCCTCATACTATCAGTCAGCATATAGACAGATATAGACAGAAAGGTGGATAGATAAAGAGATAGATCTTTTATCATCGTTATTATTATTATATTACAGTAATTTTACAAGATTTTAAACTCATAAATTTCTTTATTAAACAATAGTTCAACAATAGTTCCCCATGTTGTTAAACTTCTAAGCAATTTTTGATTTAAAAGCTTGTCATTTCCATTAATTTAACCCTTCATCATCAATAGTTGTCCATGTTATTAAGTACTCGGGCGTCGGCCGTTCTTCATTTGGGCTACTTAACGATCTTAATACCTGCTTTATAAGCGTTTAGAGCGTGTACTAATTAATGACTGGCCATCAACTACCCTAGTGGGTGTGGTGGAATTGTGTTATGGTAATTTCAAATAAAGTTAAAGAGTTTAAAAAAAGATAGAGTGAAGCTATCTTTTATTTTATTCAATCTATTAAGTGGGTAAAGTTTATTGTTTTATTTGCACAATATGCCTTTTAAGAATTTGCCGGCATTCATGCAGCGAGAGAAAAGTGTGTCGTAGCCTACTTGAGGGAGTAAAGAAGTCTCCTATTAAAGAAACACTAATCGTCTGTAATCCTTTTAATGTCTCACACTTCTCTTTGACAATACACAAGTCTGGATGAAGCGAGTTGTGGCGCTGCACAATAGCCTCGGTTTCAGCAGCCAAATCCCAATTAACAAAGTTAAACTTGCTCCTCTCCTTGTTACAGAGAGGCTGACTTACAAGTCCCTCTGTATTAAACTGTGGGTTAAAACGTGGGTAACTACGGGTTAAACGCATACTTTAAATATGGTTATTTCAACAGGGTATTAGACGCATGTTGCTTTAACTCAGTTGATTCAACGTGTGACGATTTAGTCGGTGTGTCCAACATTTACCACAAACGGGCGCACAACTGCCTTTACGCGCGTTGGGCCTTCACAGCCGTTTTTAGTGTTCATCCTAAGCTCAGGTGAAGTATAGTTTAAATTTAGAGGGAAGGGAGGGGGGTGAGAGGGGGACGCTTTTGTTCTGCTGAAAAAGGGGGCTTGTTTCTCCAGGACCAACCTACCACTTTAACCGCGGCTGTAAAGCGCGAACGGGGTTGACATTGGAGCCTGCATGGGAATGGGAGAAGAGGAGGGGATAAGAGAGGCTGCTCAGTCCAGCAGCACCGTGCCCTGAAGAGACATCATCATTATCATCAGCCTCAACCATCATCATCATCATTCTCATCCTCAGCAGCAGCAGCAGCAGTACTGCAGAATGCATCGCCTTGATTCCCAACACTAAACGGAGTTCCAGTGTCCACAGCAGGGACATCTGAATGGGGAGAACACGTCACTAGAATCTTCGCTGGACATATACGCAGCCACGACTATTTTGCTGTCATTAATTTGGGACAACATGGCTCAATGTATTCTTTAAGTCGTTTTTTTACTTGAATCTTCATTAGTGCGTTTTGTAATATAACTTGGGAATCTCACGCTTAACGGACCTGATTGGGGTTTTTTTTAAGTGCACTTAAGTAAACCTTTCGTACTGAGCAGAAAAACTGGCCGCTGTTAGTTCGGGCTCAGCTTAAACCTAATATTCTGCCTTCGTCGTTTTGGTCTGCTGGGGCGTCCTTCATATTTCGGATTTTGCCTTCTGCTCCTGGGCAGATTTCTGCTGTTCGCATCCTCGTCCTGTCATTTATCGCTTGGATGTCCAAGAATATCAGCATTTTCAGGGAGAGGACATTGTCCATTTCCACCCGGAGACCCTGAGGCGTTATCTCTTCAAATCTGACTCTAATTTGGTCCACTAACTTTTATCTACGAAGTCAACAATGAGATTAATTCCATCACGATTAAGCTATCTGTAAGTACTTCTCATTTCCTGCCTTAAAATAACTCATAATTATATCATTTTCATTTGTATGTATCGATGTAATATTTTATCTTTTTTCTCTCCAGGTTCCTTCACCTCTTTGCGTTTTGCTACTATGCTCAGGTATGTGCATCATTCCACATTTTATTGCTAAATAGGTAAATATATATCCTTGTTGCGAGATAAGATTGAAATAAACATGAATTAACGTAGGATAAATCCTCAAATTATTTTTAAAGAAAGTCAGAAACATTTTAGGTGGGGAAATGACTAAAGAGGAGCTGTGTTAAAACTGTAAGTCAGCGCATAACCCGGGCGTAATGTATGAAGTCGTAAATCAAATATGCGTTAAGAAATTATAAAAGCAATAAGATTGGGTTCTTTCCTTATTTTTCGTTTTATTTGCTTGGATGTATGTGGACGCGAGCAGGTTTATTCTGAATCGGCACAGCATGTCCAAGCGCAGAGCGCACAGAGCGCACAGTTCAGCCGCTTAAATCCCGGACAAAGTTTCCACACTTCTGCGCGCCATTTAATCCGCCCTTAAGAAAAAAATAACCAACAAAAATCTCTTTCGAATATTTGATCTTACCGTATTTAGTCATTTCGTATTTTACTGTATTTCGCGTTTTTTTTTTTAATCGTGGCTCACTTTTTTTAAACGAATGAATAACGCTGCTTTATTTATGTCCTCTAATATCTGTCACTGGACTGCTGTGTCTAATACTTTTAATGCTCACGTAATTTAGAGGCCTCTGTCAAGATTTAATGAGGCAATTCTGCAGATATTGATTATGTCGTACTTAATTTCTGACAGGTAACCATTCAGTCCCCGCCTAATTTTACACAGCATGTGAATGAGCAGAGTAGGGTGACGGACCGGGTCAGCCGCCGACTCATCCGGACCTACCAGCTTTACAGCAGAACCAGCGGCAAGCATGTACAGGTCCTGGCAAACAAAAAAATCAACGCGATGGCCGAAGACGGAGATGTGCACGGTAAGAGTTGTAAATAGATAAAAACCCGATTTTTTTTTTTCATTTTCATTGTATCCCAACTTAAAGTTATTCTCGTAACTTTATTCACATTTTTAAGTAAAGGATTGTGTATAATAACAAAGGAATTTGGGGCATTTAGTAAGCTCTGGAGGCTGATTTTTTTTTTTGGCAGAACAAAAAATGTAAAAGGATTTAAGATGGTTTTGATGGTGACTCTCTAGAGAGCCATGTGTGTCTGGAAGAACCATTAAAACTCATCTCACTCCAACCTCCTGAACATTTTCTGAAAAACACTTTCTTTCTTTTGACTAAAAGGGGCCGAAATCTTTTTCCTAGTGCTTTTTACACACACGCACACACATTCTCAGTATTTGAAGGTAATTTTGCCCTTCTCACTTAATTTTTTTTATCAAAGTTTTAAGATTAGGAATTCTATTAATAAAATAAGAAGCAAAATATAGATAAGGGTTGTTTATAGGGTTGAAAAACAAGTTTCCTGTAGACCTGAGCTCCAGTTTCAGCTTTCTAGTATGTGGTTTCAACACATCCCAAAGCCTTGTAATTACCACTCATGTTGAGGTATTTTAGGAAGGCTGGCTCGGACCTTGCACGGCTGTGGTGACATCCGTGTCACCTGAGCATGTTGCACGGACAGCAGGGTTTTTAGCTCAGGCCAAAGTTTGACCACAGCTTGGGGCTTGTGGTCCACCAGCAGGTTCACTGACCCCCTCCCTTTGAACCGTAACTCTTTATGACCACCAAGTGCATGGGAGAATCAAAGATGCTTGCAAGTGCTAATCTTCGTCTTATGTATCATGGAAGGGTCTCCTATTTTCAATTAAGCTTTTAAGATTTCATCATGCTTTTCCTGTAATACTAATGTACAATTAATATGTAACTTCACAAAAAAACGTATTATTATTAGCAAAAATCAAACAGGAATATATTCGTTTGGGCTTAAACATTTTTACCAGGGCAGCTCCTTTTTGTGTAAAAGAATTTAGGTCCACCTGTTTTTATCATTTTAAAAGATTCTGGACTAGTATAAATCCTAAGCAATGGCCCCCTATGGGTTTGTGTATGCTTCTAGTCTGTGGATGACTACTTATAGAATTGTCTTAACTTGGGGGAAAAAAAACAATGAACTGTACAATTTGTAGTGTCTTCCACTTAACATTAAACACAGTTTCTGACTGGAAATTATTTTCTGTTTTACAGCAAAACTCATTGTGGAGACAGACACATTCGGCAGTCGAGTTCGAATTAAAGGAGCCGAGACAGGATTCTACATCTGCATGAATAGGAGAGGAAAGTTGATTGGCAAGGTAAGAAGCGATAGCACACATTCCAGAAAAGCCTGCCACAGAGCTTGTTGTAACAGATTTAATGTCAACAGTTTTTGGATCAAATGAATTGTTTTTGGGGGGATTAGTTCTGATGCTTGGATCAGGAATAAAAAGCATAATCTACAATCATGAGATATATAGAATATTAAAACCACATCTCGTGAAGGGTAGTTGACAGCAAATAGATAGTTTCCACATTTTCTTTTTGTCTGGTAAATGCTTACAGTTTGCGTCCAAGCTTGTCCTGGGTTGCAGTATGGGATATGAAGTGTAAGGAATAAGATCTTTCCTCCTTTTTTAGCTGGGTACTCCTGTTCCAGGGTGGATTTGTGCCTCTTTCTTGCTGTGAATGGTAATAAAGTGGGATGGAGACTCAGCCCCCACCTCCTAGCACCCTACCAGGTGGACCATCTGCTTGGCACCCCTGATCTTATGCTATCTGACATATTGGCTGCTCAACGACAGCCTGCATGAGACAGTTTTTCTATTTGTTGTATTTTATTAGTGGACGTTAGATGTGAAATTTTTTTATACTTTATATGAAGCTACATTTATAACCCTTGTTTAGATAATGTAGCACTTTTCAGTTGGCAATTATATTTGACACATTTTAAAAGGCTTGATTTAAGGAGCTCCTGTGTACGTGCTGAAAAGCATTTATTTTTTCACAATTAAGAAATAAGTGATTAAAGGTTTTGCTTAAGAATAATTAAAATTAAAATGTATTATATAAAATCAACAATTGGAATCACGTCATGGGTAAATGGGTATAGCATTTATATCTATAAAAAGGTTCAATATGATTAATGTTACAGGTATAAATAAAAATGTATATGGATATAATGGTTTTCTTCGAGTAAGTCTTAAAGCATTGACCCGTAGGGAGTCCAAGGTGGATAAAACGATTAATCTCAAAGGATGAATCTTTACTGGTGTTTACCAAAGGGGAAAAGTCATTGGTTACTGCTGTCATTTCTTTTTCTCTTGATCTTGAACTATAATGACTTAAGCATATGTTGTATGCTGTGCGCGTGCGTGTGTGCACAGGTTTTTTTACAAAAACTTTGTGGCAGATGTTTAAGATTTTTTTTAAATCATATATTTGAAATGAATTTTATATCTGACTGTGTTTTCTTGGTCGCAGAAAAACGGTCAGGGGAAGGACTGCATTTTCACAGAGATCGTGCTGGAAAATAACTACACAGCGCTTCAGAATGTGAAGTATGAGGGCTGGTATATGGCATTTACACGCAAAGGAAGACCTCGCAAGGGGTCCAAAACTAGGCAACACCAGCGGGAAGTCCACTTCATGAAGCGAATGCCCAAAGGACACCACAATGCAGATCACAGACCCTTTGATTTTATCAACTACCCTTTCAACAAACGGACTAAACGCACCCGTTACTCGGGAGAGCGCTGAAGAGCAATGCTGGCAAAAAGTGCAGGACAGTAAGTCAGAGAAAAGAGGAAAAGCTCAGATATTGAAAAGAATCCTCTTATGGACTCATAAAATGATTTTATACTGAGCATTAATATACCTAACATATAGTTTTTCTAAAAGAATTTTCTAGAAAAGAAAAAACACATGCTGGAAAAAAAACCTTGAAAAGCTCTATTTTTCTACTCCAGACATTTAGTACTGACTTGTGTAAAAATGTTAGAAAATTGAAGCACATGGCTTGAGATACATGTGAGATGTCAGAACTGGCATCTGTGTAGTGTGTGTGGACTTCACTGTCTTACTGTGTCGTTGTTTTGTCAATTCTAGAGTAACTTTTACTCTCTTATATTGCTGCTCATGGGGACTTAGAGGGCCTGAGAGAATGCACTGACAAAAAAATGCTGTATTATGTTACATGTACAGCCAAGGCACCTCTCGACCACCCAGTGATAAGACACCCAGCTCATCCGAGTAACCTCTGTGGCTCTGGTTCTGGATTGTTCTTGAGATAAACACAGCTAAAGCAAACAGCTTTAAGTTCATATACTTGTGGCAGCTACATTTTGATAATCAACACATTTCCTACTGTGGTTTAAACTGTTGAGCTGTTCAAAGTGTATAATTGCATTGTATGAAACGTTCTTTGTGGCATTGTGTCTGTCTTTTTTTATACATATATAAATCTATTTTTATTTGCGGATGTGTAAAATAATTTTAATGATGGAAATATTTATTTAAAAATGTGTAATAAATTTACCTTAGGATACCAGCACCTGTCTCTTCATTTTTATTTAAATGTATTTTATGTATTATCATTCTAACTGCATACTTCATTTATGTTAACCTGTTTAGGAATTCTTTAAATATGTTCAGATCATTTTTTTAGTTGGCTTCACGAGAACTAGTTAGCTTTACACAGAAAATAAAGATTAACTGCATAAACTTATGTATAGAAATTTTTTAATGTTTCAACTTATAGTATCCTAATACTAAGAGTTCATGTGTAATTTAATAAAATATATAAACTAAAAAGACATAAATGGAAGGTCAAAAATTGACCTTTTTCATTCATCCACATTTAACCACTTATTCCCCAACTCAGGGTCACGGGGGTCTGCTGGAGACCAGCGCACATAGGGCGAGAGGCAGGGGAACACCCTGGACAGGTCGCCAGTCCATCACATGGCCACACACACTCACACTCATGGGCAATTTAGAGTCACCAATCTAATGCACATGTTTTTGAACTGTGGGAGGAAATTGGAGAACATGCAAACTCCGCACAGAACGACCTGGGAATCGACCCAACGACCTTCTTGCTGTAAGGCGAACGTGCTAACCACTACATCACCGTGCTGCCCAATTGAGCTTATGATAAACCTAATATTTGTTTATTTATCCATCTATATCCGCTTATTCCCTAACTTGGGGTCACGGGGGTCTGTTTGAGCCTACGCGCATAGGGCAGGGTACACCCTGGACAGGTAACCAGACCATCGCAGGACCACAAATAGATAAACAACCACGCACTCAACCACAATTTAGAATCAACAGACAACCTAATGTACATGTTTTTGGATTGTGCGAGGAAACCAGAGTACCTGGAGGAAACCTATGCAAGCAACATGCAAACTCCACGCAGAAAGACCCAGTGCCCGAGAATCAAACCCAGGACCTTCTAATAAAGAATTATATAAATCAATTTTGGTTCTTAAGTAAACCAAACAAACATTTCTATGAATCAACAACTTATGTAGTTATAATAAATCTACTTGTTAGTCAGTGACTCAGAGATGAAGGTACAATGTAAAGGCATCTCCCCCGGTGTGTTTCGAGTGTCTCGGCACAGGTCAACAGCTCAGTAGGACTAACTCTCCAGGGGTCCTTGTGCTGTTTGGCCTCTCCTTTGGTTGAACTGAACATGCTGCAGTTCCCTAACTCTGGCATCTAGCCATCAGACAGGTGTTTTTCTTTAATCTCAGACATTTAACACCCTGTAGCTTAATCTAATTTAAAGAGTTTACATTTTGTTCTGAGAGGTTATGCGTATTTGCAGACAGGGTTTTGAGGAGTGGATTTAAAGCAGTGAATGAGAATTGAGATGAAGAGCAAATGTTACTATTGACTGAGATGAATGTAGTTTATGATCATTAATGGCTTCCCTCTCTCGCTCTCACTTTATCAAAAATGAATATTTATGAGTTATATAGATATCAAGAGAACCACATAAATCCCATAATTATGAATCACCATTGCATTGATTTAATTCCATTCTTATAGTTATTGCATTAGGACCTTCTACATGATTCAAATGTGATATCTATTAATAATGAACATAGCTAATATTGAGAAGCAATGTATGGGAATATAATGTGCATTTATTAAGGTCTATTTCTAGAACCTAATTTTATGATGCAGTTCACCATGTGGTCTGCCTCATGTCATACTAGTAGCTGACCCAGGGTGCAAGGGTCAAACCTGTGGAAAGGCTGGTAGCTCAGCAGGGCTCAGCGTTTTCTAAGTTTCTACAGAGGCTGCTGCACTTTAGACACACTCCAAAATACTCAGTGTTAATTCACCCCATTTGCAGGGCGATCTATTGACCTCCACTGAATGCCAATCCTTGGAATTATTACTTATCAAAGCATACATTTCAAGACATAATTATCTCTGTATGATCTGTACAACATTAGGTGGAACAGATAAAATGTTTGATGGAAATAAAATTGTGAAAAAAATAACAAAAAAGTACCAAGTCCAAAAGTATTACATTGTATTAGATGTTTATTTTGCATGTTTCCATTATCAGTGAAAGTTCTTAAGCTCCCTGTATTTTTTGCATTTTGGATGATCACTACTGATTAACAGGGCTTAAAGACTTCCCCTGTGTTATCTGGCTTGGAATTCCCCTTAAATTTGTCTCAGTAACCATAAAATTGTAGAAAACCAGAGGGATCCAGCAGGTTGTGGGAAAAATCACACCTTCTGTGTAGCTTGTGATGCCATGCAAATGAGGGGCAATTCCCTTGAAAAAGAGGGGATGAAAAACTGCTTTCATCCATTTTATTGAGCTGCAACCATCATCCTTAAACCCAGATAAACAAACAGAGCAAGCTTTTTAATTTGCTTAGGGAGCAATTTAGACTTGTACAATGCCCCCTGCTGAAGCTGTACAATACCAGGGTAGGAGAATGAGCTGACTCAATGCTTAAGGCAGTCTAAATTTACACTGTTATCAACCCTAGCTATAAAATAATTCCTGCATATAGGAGCTCAACTAATTAAACATGACTCGGAAGCACACTGCATAAATATATCGATATGAATCCAATTATGAAGCTTGAAATGTATTTACAAAATGTTTTATTTTGTTGCCTGCCTAAACTAGGTCATTTTTATATCCAATATCCAAGCTACAGTAGCTAAGTGCACAACTAGCTCGGAGCCAAACTGAAAGACATAATTGCAATGCAAACA
Source organism: Sisor rabdophorus (assembly GCA_026260075.1). Lineage (NCBI taxonomy): Eukaryota > Metazoa > Chordata > Actinopteri > Siluriformes > Sisoridae > Sisor > Sisor rabdophorus. The sequence goes on along the minus strand of JAOTQW010000032.1, from coordinate 9,156,967 downwards.
TCGATCAAAGAAGGAGATGAGTCCCGACAGTTTAATTGTTTATAAATGGGACTTACGGAAGACCTGTTGACTTTTCCAATTGGATCTGTAATCTTTGTTTGCTCATGCATTTCTAAGGCTGATTGTTAGAAAGTTCGAAACAATTACAAGCTAAATGTGTTTGCCAGCCTTAGAGAGTGCCCTGCACCCCTCAAAAAGGATCAAAAGAGTCACCCCCTCCTTCTGTATTTCCTTTTACTTATGCCAATTCATCTGGAAAGTCAGCCATACATGATTTTTTTTAGAAGTCTGAGTATTGGGGACATAGCCATTCATAGTGACTGAATGTGGAGCGCTGACTCATGAAATGCATATTTCACGTACACATATTGCGCACAACTGATCAAAGCAGTCAGTGTTCTCGCTGTAATGACAGTGGCAGTGACGCTTTATGAAAGCCATTAAAGACTTTGGAAATACAGAATATTTACTACATAAAATGACATCACTTGTCGTTTAGACGCATTAACAAGTGATAATCGCAATTTACAATTTTTAGCAAAGATTTCTCCGAAAGAGGATAGGGCTGTGCTGTAGTGGTTAGCATAGTTGCCTCAAAGGAGGAAGGTCTGAGGTTCGAAATGGTTTTTCTGTGCATGTGCGTGTGTGGTTGGTTTTCGATGTGTGGCCCTGCGATAGACAGTCGACAGGTCCAAGGTTACCCCTGCCCTATGTACGCTAGTATAGGCTCCAGCAGATCCCTGTGACTTTGAGTTAGGAAATAAGCTAATGTAAATGAAAGTATTTCTCAGAATGATATACAGGAGAATTTTTTACAAATTTAAAAAACTGTGCAACGTTATCACAATTATTGGAAACACACTACTTAAAACCTTTATAAATGTTCTATTATTTTCTAAAAAGAAAAGGGCACTTAAAATTGCACCACACACAGACTATAGAACCAAGTTTGAAGGAACAGTGTGACAGAGCCTTAAACTACTTGGTCATCACTTTGAATAGGTTGAGGTCAAGCTAGCACTCCCTTCTCAACAAAGCACCTATCAAGTAGTTGCATTTCTGACAATCACATACCATAACGTAGAATCAAATAGATCCATTGTGAAGGCAATATAAAAACATGTCCTACAATGACACTGAATGCTCAGATGAGACGGGATTCCCGGTCAAAAAAAGGCTTGCCATTCAAAAAAAACAGAAGCTGGGGAAGAAGAAAAACATCAATGCGGTTGGTGGAGCCAAAGTGTGGGGTGGACAGGGAGAGGAATTGGAAAAGAAGTGAACGAAGAAAAGAACAAATTGCATTCCACAGGCAGCTGAGCATGTCCACTGAGAAATCAAGTTTACAGGAGCAATAGAGACTGGAGTTAAGAAAGGTTTCTAAAAACTTGAAATAACAAGTTTTTCTCATGAAGTCCACATTTATACATCACTACAGCCCCAGAACATGATTTTAACACTATTCTAAAAGCACACTGAGAAAGCAACTGATCACAATTCCTATGTTATTATAAAAGCTATTATTGACATTTGTAATGTTGGTAATATTTTGATTTAAATGATTCTTAAGCTTTAACCAATTACAAGCCTATCCAAGCCAAATACAAGTTTGTATACATTCTGTGGCCTAGTGGTTAAGGTGTTGGACTAATACCAGAAAGACCGGGGTTCGATTC
>JAOTQW010000032.1:9135003-9146345 GCA_026260075.1 Sisor rabdophorus | reverse complement strand
AGGACCTTCTTGCTGTGAGGCAACGGTGCTAACCACTGCGCCACCGCGCCACCCTATAGTACAGTATGGTTTTATCTAAATGTTGAGGGTAGCCATATAAATATTTGTTATAATACAAGGTTTAGAAAAAAAAATCTGATTGTAGCCCTACTGGGTGCCACGGTGGCTTAGTGGTTAGCACAGTTACTTCACAACAAATAAGTCCCAGATTAAATTCCCAAGCAAGGGATCTTTCTGTGGGAAGTTTGCATTTTCTCCCTGTGCTTGTCTGGGTTTACTCCAGGTGTTTACAGTTTCCTGCCACAGTCCAAAAACATGTATATTAAGTTGATTTGGTGACTCTAAATTTCCCATAGGATTGAGTGATTGTTCATCTATGTGTGGCCCTGCGATGGACTGCCGACCTGTCCAGGGTGTAACTATGCATGCCAGAATAGGCTACAGCAGACCCAGTGAGTTAGGGAATAAGGGGGTATAGTAAATGATTGAATGTCCTACACATTACTGTACCCCCCAAACTTTAATTTTAATCACTCAGATTTCAACAATAAAAAATCAATCCCCAATAAAAAAATATCTACTCAATCAACAATTTACCGTTACATGTGATGATACAGATTTTTCATCAAACCTAGTGCACACTACACAGTGATTTAGTGCACACGCGTGCCGTTTTAAACGCAGCCCCTGTGACTGAGTGAACAACACAAATCACGTGACCCGCTGTCATACTAGTATGGCTTCCATCTCTCAGTGTGTAAATACGCCGTAAGAAAATGGGATTCTCTAGACGCCTTCCAAAAAAAAACAAATATATCCGCTATAAGGACGTTATTAAACGTGTATATAAATCTGGCTCGGCAGCTAACAGAAGCAAGGTGGTATATATAAGAAGCCCGCCATGTTATTCGTTCACTTACCCGAGGATGTTCTTTACCTAATTTTGTCTTACCTGGACTACAAATCGTTATGTCGCCTCTCTCAAGTTTGCAAGAGAAGCCACCACTTCATTGTCCGAGACGTCGTATGGAGAAGGATAGCAAAACGCTTTATCAACAGTGGAATGACACGAGAAGGAACAGACCTGTGAGAGTTTATTGAATATAAACTTAGTGGCTAGCTAATTCGCTAACTGGTTAACATAGGGCCTTCTCCGTAAATGACGTACCGGTAACGTCATCTACGTAGACTGTTGCGTTATATGTCTTGCTTAAAAATTGACCCAAATCAGTGATCAATTAGTTCTTTAATCACTACTAAATATAACCCAAAACAATCCAGCCTAGATGTACAATCTGATAAATAATATTTATTATAATTCATATTAATCTCAGCTGTCGCTGTGATTGTGTCTCATATTCAGCTTTGGGTGTAACTTGTGTAAAGGTTACCTTGCTTAGTGAACATTTTTTATTTACAATATATTTTCTCATGATTTGTTTATGTAACAGTACATTCGCATACATCTGCATACACTGATCAACCATACTATTAAACCATATGTTCACAGCCAGGGCCTGTTGAGACTGTACTGTGGTATCTGGGCTGTGACATAGATCTTAGCAGCAGATCATTTAAGCGTGTATGCAGTGAGATCCGACTTCCATGGCACAGACATACTCATCCAACACGTCCCACGGATGTTTAATCATTCTATACTAGAGCCTTGTTTTGCAATGTGACTGCACGCATTATCCTGCTGGAAGAGCGTGTACTATTGAGGGTTAGGTGGTCTGCAGCCATTTCTACAATGTTCTGTGTGTCATGGTAACTTGCATATAATAACATATAGGGCTTTTACATCCACTTGATGTGAATAAAAAGGTGACTTATCAGACCAGGTGGCTGCCTTCTGTTTATCTCTGAAGCCCACACACCTCATGAGTGTTTTCACCAATTGACTGGGGTCAGCATGGAGACATTACATACCCTAGTACTTTTTGCAAAATATTGTGCTACCGTAGCGCTTCTGTGGGATTGAAGCAAATTTTTATTACATTCAAGTTTCCTGTCACAGAAGTGGGTACACCTCTTACATTTCTTGTAAATATTTATCATATTTTTCTATGTGAAAACACTAAAGAAATGTTATTCTGCTACAGTGTATAGTAGTGAATGTATACTTTGTGTAACTCTGTATTTTTTTGTCTAAACCCCTGGCAACAAAAGTGAGTACACCCCTAAGAGGAAATATCCAAATTGAGTCCAAGTAGCCATTTTTCCTTCCTCTTATTATAAAACAGTGGGTGTGTTACATTTGGTGTTGTTGCTCTTACTCTCTCATACTGTTTAATGAAAGATCTAGATGGCAACTCATGGCAAAGAACTCTCAGAGGATCTAAAAAAAGAAATGTTGCTCATATAAAGATGGTCTAGACTGCAAGAAGAACTGGCCTCGCCATGGTTGACTATATCCAGTGTTAATGTTTGGGATATAGAATACAGGAATATAGGAGTGAAATAGAATTTTATTGGCAACCTGGTGAACTCTGGTTAACTCCATGTCCAAGAGAGTAAAGGCAGTGCTGGAAAATATTGGTGGCCATACAAAATATTGACATTTTGAACCCAGTTTCTCGTAGAGGTGTATTTACTTTTGTTGCCAGGGGTTTAGACACTAATGGCATTTTTTGTTTCTTTAATGTTTTTACAAATTAAAATATTCATTCATTCACCTTCTATACCTGCTCATTCCCGAACCCGGGGTCACGGGGGTCTTCTGAAGCCTATTCCAGCGCACATTGGGCAAAAGGCAGGGGGAACACCCTCGACAGCTCCATCGCAGGGCCACACACACACTCACTCCTATGGGCAATTTAGAGTCACCAATTAGAACTCTGCCCAGAAAGACCCCGAGACTGGGATTCAAACCCAGGACCACCGTGTTGTGGCTGACCGAGCTAACCACTGTGCCACCGTGCCAGAGAGATCCAGAGACACCCAATTAGGACTATCCTCTATGTTTCCTTTCTAAAGGACTATCCTCTATGTTTCCTTTCTAAGTGTTAAGCATTAGCCCTTTTTGTGCTTTTGGGAACAGTTAGAGGTTTTAAAGTCATTAAAATAAACCTTCATCATGAGGTCACTCTTCTTTAAAAGGTTTAGTCAAAGCACTTTTGTATGTCGCTCTAGAGCGTCTGCTAAATGCTGTAAATGCATAGAAAAGGAAAATGCCCCAGGTATTAGGTAAGCCTAAGCTAACATAAACTAATATTTGTTGTATTTTAGGGTTTTTTGTGTTTACATTTGCAGTAAGACAATGTAATCTGTAAGAATGAATCCCTCCTTAAACCTTTCCACATTTTGTTATCTTTAAAAACACATGTAACTGTCCAATTTTTCATTTTCTCTGCTGTCTTTCATTGATGTGAGCATGTCATATTTTTAATTGCTTTATCTTTCACTTTTTTGCTTTAGATATCCTGCCATTAAACTTAAAGACAGAGTAAAGATTTCTCTGAACTGGACTCGGGGTGTCTGTCATAAACGGGTTCTCCTAACATGGAAGATTAAGTAAGTTCATTTTACTTTATAGAACTTATAAATGTTAATGTTATGTTAGAGAATCAAAGACATAGTTTAATAAACATAGGCAAGATTTTTGACTGATTTGTCGTCAAATTGCATACAAATAGAATAATGCATACACATGCTTGTCAGCAATCAAAATAATGCATACACATGCCTGCCAGCATTGAAAAAGAAAATCTCTGCTTAAATTTCCAGGTCTCACACACACACACACACACACACACATTAATAAAAACCTAATATAATTTAAAAAAAATAGGGATGGAGTTTAAAAAAAAATCATTTCACTCTCCCTAAAAAAATACCTGAAATAGTTTTACACTGATAAATACATATTATAAATATAAGTTTGCAGCCAGAAAACCAAGTAAATGTTTTAGAGCTGATCTTCCAACATGAGACCAGGGGTTGGGAATTGTAAATGGAATATATTGTATGGAAAGATGTACATTTACTCTTGTTTAACAAATGTATTAAGTTTTGAGATAAATGGATTGTGTACCTTAGAGGTTAAATATTCTAAATAATATATGGAAATTGAATTATCCTTAAATTAAAAATAAGTAAAACAAAAACAAATTCCAATAACAGTGGCCAATATCTAGTATGTTGAGAGGTTTAAGCCTTTTGTTTCAATCAGCTGATTAGATTAGTCAAATATATGGACGATTACATAATGTGTTTTTTTCTTTCATATTTTATGCATTGACTAAGGGGGGGGTGTCTTATATTTTTTTAAATATGATTGTCATTCTCACAACAAGAAGGTCGAATCCCAGGCACAGGGTGTTTCTGTGCAGAGTTTGTATGTTCGGGAATAAGCAGTTTCCTCCGGGTACTCCTGTTTCCTCCCACCATCCAAAAACATCTAAATTGCCCATAGGAGTGAGTGTCTGCAATAGACTGGCAACCTTTCGCCATATGTGTGCTGGGATATGCTTCAGCAGACCCCTGTGACACCGGGTTTGGAAATAAGAGGATTTAGAATGCATGATATTGTCAATAATATTAATAGCTGTTATTAAAGGTCATTGTCGTGTTTTGTATCCACCCCATCACCCTTATGTCTTGAGCCTGAGATACAGGTGTAGAAGTAATTTTCATCACTTCATTTATTTTCACAGCTTATTGCCATGGCTACAGCTGGATGGGGATGTGCTGTATCTTTCTCAGGCAGCAGACATCGGAGCTTACGATCTTAGGAGGGCTGAGAGAGGACAGTTTCAGAATAACAGGGTGGACGTTTTTTCAGGTCACCGGGAAGACGTGTGTCGGTTTACTTTGACAGATGAACATCTTATCAGTGCTGGAGGGTAACTCGGATTGAAATTATTATTAGGTCATTCTATTTGGAAGACGCTTTCATGACACACAACTAGTAAACATGCTTTTATGCCCTAGTGTCAAAAAGTTTCAAGACACGCCAAAACTTTAGTCTTGAAACTCTCCTCATATTGTAAGATTCAAAGAATGGAATGTTGCCTGATTGATTAAAAGTGGTCAGTAAGAGTATATTTATGAATTAATTTGCAATAACATTCCTTTTAAACATGACAATTAGAACCAAATTACTTGTGTTATCTAGGCTACCACTTCATACTTCATTACCCATTTCTGCACATAGCCTTGTAAAAGTTGCAAATAAAATGTTAATTATTGCATTTATTTATTTAGTCAATTAGGTGACGGCAGGGCGGTTTTGCTTTTTCTTTTTTTTTATCTAAAAATCAACATTGGTTGTTTTTACACTTGGTGTAAATTTTTCTTTTATAATAATTATTTGCACTGCTTAAAATCTATTTAATTTGTTGTGTTTGGCAGAGATGGAAAGATCATTGTCCATTGCAAAAACCGGGATTATTCTGTTGAGTTTTATGGCCATAATCAGGAGGTGAACTGCATTGATTGCAGAGGTGATTTGATTGTGAGTGGCTCAAGAGACAAAACTGCTAAGGTACAGAAACCAATTGTGTTGTACAGCATTTTAAATCCTGGGATATAGCAATCTTCATCTTAACTTGATGGGTAACACAAGTTCTCTCCATTTCCTGTTTTGATTTGTTTGATTCTTTGTTTCCTTTTTAGGTTTGGTCCTTAAACCATTTGGACAAGTGTCTTCATACTATCCCTACTTATGACAGAGTGTGGTCAGTGGCCATCAGTCCCTCCCTGTGGTTAGTCTAGGTTCCTGTTTTAACATTTTTGCTGGTGATATTTATCTTAGCCAGTCAAATGTAGGGCTGCACAATATTACGATATAACATGCTAAATAATGCGTTATTCGATATGTAATATAATATTTTTTAGCCAACAGCAAAAGATTTTTTGCTAAGCTTAGCTTATACTAAATATGTTTCTTTTGAGGTGACAAATACCATTTTAGATGTTTTACAAAAAACTGTGGTTACCACTCTTCAAAAGAAGATATTGCCATGCTTCTGAGTCAAAATAACTACATTGTTTGTTTTGGAACTACATTATCCGCAGCAAGATTAGCTTGCTCATTTTGCTTGCATCAAAGCAGGCGCATGAAATTTTAATTTCCACTTGTACCTAAAACTATGAACATACATTATTATTTGGCATATTAAATCTCTCATTTATTGCATATTACAATATACATATTGCGATGTTTCAATATGTTGTGCAGCCCTAGTCAGATGCTTGATTTTAATATGTGCCCAAGCGTTTGAGCTAAATTTTTACATCTACTAAAAACACTAAGCTGAATGATAATTAAGAAACCCAAGGAATATATCAGTTGGGAAAGTTTGCTTATTAATCTATCAATTCATTACACAACCTTTTCCTTGTTGGAAAGGTTAAAACTTGTTACTTTTTACCTGATTGCATTTAATTACTTTTTGAGTATTTGTACATTTTTATTGATATTTTGAATTAATTTTTTTTCTATTTTTATCCCAGTAGCGTGAAATATGATGGATTAATGTAATTGGCAGATCAAAGAATGAATAAAAGCAGCAGATTGTCACTGCTTTTATAAACAGCTGTAGCCGAAATCATCAAATCAAAAATAGGCAAAGCAACATTAAGATATTATTTAACATATCCTAGGTTTAAAAAAAAAACATTAAAACTGTAATTTAATTACACATAGTAACTGTTAAGAATTACTTTTTATTTTGTGATAAAATGACGTAACTGTTACATGCAGCTAGTGATTCCTCAACACCGATCTTTTGTACCTCGTTTGCTTTTTGATTCCTCTAACTTAGGGTTTGTAATCAGAAGTTGGTCATTTTTGTATGTTTATCAGCATGGCTTAGACATGGCCTTAAAGGATGTGTGTTATAGAAACAGCTTGTTGGCAGCAATTTGTTAATCTATTATGGAGTAAGATATAGGTTTTGTTGATAAAGCTTTTTAAAATATATTTAGATTTGTATATGGAAGGCGTTTCATAGCAGTCGGTCAGTTTTGATCCAGAGGTTGATGTTTTTTTTTTTTGCTTAAGTTCATAAGACGTGAACATAGATCCATGATGTTTGGTCAGTGTAAGTGTGTAATTGTTCAAATAAGGAGTGTATCTGGTGTTTTGGGAAAGACAGCATTACCGGGCAGAGGGGGGAAATAATTAGAGGCAGGGTGCTCCTTTGCAGGTGGCAAGATTTTTTTTATTGAACTCTTCAATTTATTGCCATGCTGTTGCTTTGATGTCAGGCAGTTAACACCTCTATAATGTAGACAAGGAAGAATGGGATTTTGGTTTTGAATGAGTCGGAGGCTGAATTGTGCCCCCTCATGGTGTAGATAAAGCAGCCTTTTTATAAATCACTAAATGTTTGCCACATCTGATTAATAATATGATATCTCTGTTGGTTTTGTTTATTTTTATTTACATATTTTGAGCAATGGCTTTTTATTTTTTGAGAACTCAAGAACATGGAAATGTAAATGTAATTAAGCTTTTAGGACATTAATGATCCAATTGCTATTTTTATTTTGACCTTCTTATATACAGCAAATCTTTTTTTTTTACTTTACACATTAAGTAAAAAAGTGAGACAAAGGCAGTAAGGGACATGAAAGGGGGGGACAAGGCAGGATATAATGTTGAAGCAGGGTTGCCTTCACCTCTGTTGCCTTTGATTGTTCAGCCATGTATACACCCACTCACTTAATGACACACAGCCGCATAAAGCTGTAACACTAGTACCAAGCCTCCACCTGCCTCTACGTGTCAGGCAGATGATCTATCAAATGCACCTTTCCAGCGCTGCTGATTGAATATAGTATTCTGAAAGTTAAAGCAACCAAACAACAGGGCTGGGTTCCTCATACATTTCATCTTCAATTTTTCACAGCACATCCTGTTTGCCACCAAAGCACGCACAGTGGCTCGGTGCTGTTCTATCCATTTGGCTAAATTATTAAACCCTGGTACCCTGACTGTTCATCTGTGAATTTAGATTTCTAAATAAGAAGCGATTATCCACATCATTAATTCTCCAATTTGATGGCTGAAATAGCAGGCCTCTAAAACAGACTGCTGCGCCCAGATAATAGACCAACCTCTTTTTAATACCTAGACTGTGAAAGAAGTTAATTCAATGCTCTAAAAGGTGTTGACTACTTTAAATTTAAAACTATTTCTGGTATTTTGGCAATTGTCACCTTACCTGAAATCATTTTCATTATAGAGTTCTACTTTGTGTCCTTGAAATAAATTAATTTGAATCTTTTGGCTTGAAACTTGTAAATCAAAGCTTTCATTGCCCAATATGTCAGTATAACTGTAAAACCAATTCGGTTTGCCAAGAGAAATTAAATCCTGTGCATTACTTATATATCAAGGCAATGAAACTTTTTCTTTTAGATTTTCAATAAGGGGTTACAAAATGTTGATTGTACAGTGCGTTTTTAATTTTGGAAGCGAGGTAAGGAAAAGCCCCTTGTGTTGCAAATGTAATTGTTCCAGCTTCACGCCTGAGGTATCTAAAGGGCAGGGAGTGAGACAGGAGGCACAGAGAACGACAGCATTCTAAAGGAAAGGAAAGCAGGAAAAAAAGAGCATGAGAACGAGAAGTGTGGTTGTGCCGTTGACACAGATGTGTCGTACATTTTATTGTTAGGCCAAGTGTATACATTTTTGTTGTACTGCTGTTATTTCTTTCTATTATTCTTTTTTTGTGCCCCGGCCACGTTTTTTGGTCAGTTTTTTCAAGGTTTAAGCTCTATCATCTCATAATTCTGCTCTTCTATCTCATTTATTTACTGTGAACATGATTGAACTCAGCAGTGTTCTGGCTACTACTTCTTACATGATTGCTTTTCACAGTCAATTTTGTTACCATGCTAGGCATAGTTCTGACGCTTTTCATCTGCTCAAAATCCCAGCAGGTTCATTAGGCTGCCGAATGGCAGTGAAATGTTTAAACAGTGGATTGAACAAGTTTTACATTAGTGAAAAATATCTTAAATTCATTTGGTTGTTGTTGCTTTCCTGGGTGATTATTTTGCTTCTAGAAATCCGTCCTCAAAATATATTGAATTAGCTACAGAAAGGCTTTAATATTGTCCTTACCATAAATGCAGTCTTAGAGTTTCCAATAATAAAACATTTTATATTATATGTATAACAAGTGTCTATTTTGTACTGTTGACTAACTGACTAAATTATCTAGCTGAGTAACACCACTTTAAATGCAGTAATTTATGCAGTAGGTAATTTGGTAATGAACCTATTAATAACTTACTGCATTAAACACAAACATCAAAAACACTTATTTTGTTTTTCTTATGTATTATAAGGAAGCGTTTGTAAGTGTGACTAATAGTCAGCTAAATTGTTTCCTGAAATGTTAAACTCGTCAAACTATTGCTAACAAGATAGGGCTTGCAGAGTCTAGAAAACTTCATGCAGGGGAATGTAACGCTAGCCGATGTGTGTACACTTGCCATGCCGAAACGTTTGTTCTCCAGATACGACAGCTTTTTTTTTTCAGTTTGCGTTGACACAGTTTAGCTTTAGACAAGCTAAAATTACATTCAATGTTCAAATGACTATAACAAATGTTGAGACATTAACAATGTAATGTTTCAAAATAGAGCATCTTTTGCCTCGGCTTGTTACATTTCGGCTTGAGATTTTTCATAAGCAGCAATGTTTTGGGGTTATCTGACCACCAGTCTTCATTAATAATTAAATATTTGGCCTTAATAACAATTTGACTTTTTACTGCACTATTCGAAATCTGCAAATTTTGCCAGTGAATTTATCCAGCTTTCATAACAGCCATCATATATTATGTTTTGCTGGAAAGACATAGGTAAATGATCACATCACAGTTCTTTCTTCATTCTTTCTTTGCTGGTGCTTCTGAATATTCTAGCTCCAGCCATTCCATGTAGTATCCAGGAAACATGTGTAGTAACATGCATGCCATCCAATAAGTATGTGAATAATATCTCATTAACTTAAGTGCAAAGGTTGATGTATAGGGTGGTGGTATGGTCTGCAGGAGTTGCACTATGGGCACGATTGGTAGAGCCTGTGACAGCTGATCTGTGTGCGTCAAAGAGCAGAATAGACAATGCCTCAGCAGTTGTGGTGAGTCTACATTGATCAGACCATAGAAGATGAAGGGGGAGGGGTGCAAAGCATCGAAGAGAGAAGCAACCCCAAGGAGAGGTGAGAAAGAGTCCTTTTTGGCAGAATCTGTTTTGTCTAGAGTTGGTCAAGCACAACTACAAAGATGTTGCAGGGGTACAGCCTTTGAAATTTTCCAAAGAAAATAATTGTTTGATAAACCGCTCCTAAATCGCTTCTCTTTGGCAAACGGAGGGAGCATGACCTTTGACCCTTCGTATCAAAGTACACGGAGACTCACTTCTCCATGCTGCCCCAATCCCACCCATTGCAATTTCACCCCCATTGCTCCACCCCGCTCAAACACAAAAAAAGAGTAAAAGAGAAAAAAATAAAACTTGCATTTTTCATTCTCTCTCTCTCTTTCTCTCTGGCGCTTTCTCTCTCTCTCTGGCGCTTTCTCAAATTTGGTAGAGCAGGCTGCATCTTAGGAGTCAAGAATTCAATTAGTTAAAAAAAAAGCAAATGAAAGAAGGAGGGGGGAAAAGGCTGCAACAATAAAGCGATAACAGACAGAATGTGCGTTCCCACATGTTAAATACAGGGCGCTTACTACTGAAAGCACTGCATGGGAGCTATAGCCCCTGACTGCAGGTGGTGTCCTGAATAATTGCAGTCAATATGCCTCTTCTATGGAAGCAGATCATTAGACACATGCCTCATACAGGTGTTCCCTGGGTGCATTTGAGATGGAAACTTCTGGTACTCTCTAAAAAGCTGTTTTCCCTTCAGATTCTGTGTGGAGAGTATTTACACTACTGCAGGGTTGTTTTTGCATATTGACTGCACGATTCAAACAGCAGCACAAACCTGCAGTAAGTTTTCCTTTCCGGACAGATTTGAAATTAAGAGTGTTGTTTTATATTTTAATATGGCAGTATTGGTTGATAAAGCAGTTAGGTACCTAGATAAGGACATCTTGCAGTTAGAAAAGAAAAAATACATCCATTGTAACATTTAGAATGAAATGACCAGTTTAACCAAAGTAGCAGGCTGAACACTGCTGTCTTTTGCGTAGTAAGACAGAACGAGTCAGGGGAGACTAATGGGCTGCAACAGTAATGACAGTGGGCTGCTGAGCTTCTCATGAATTTTCTGTTGTATTTTGTCCAAATTGATCTGGGGATGTTCCACCCAGCAAAAGGCGGTGTGTGTGTGTGTGTGTGTGTGTGTGTGTGTGTGTGTGTGTGTGTGTGTGTGT
>JAOTQW010000032.1:9118081-9134903 GCA_026260075.1 Sisor rabdophorus | reverse complement strand
GTGTGTGTGTGTGTGTGTGTGTGTGTGTGTGTGTGTGTGTGTGTGTGGAATGTTCCTCTGACCTCAGACACAGGGGACATGAACAGAAAGCCAAAAGGTCTGTGAACTCGGGTGTGAGTTGAAGTGGGGGGTGGTTGGAGGAGGGTGGAGGCACAGACACCGAAAGAGAGCGAGAGCGAGCGAATGAAAAAGACAGAGCGAGGGAGACCTCTGCTATTGTCCCTTTCAAAGCGATATAAATACATCATAACCCTTTTCAATTCAAACATATTTAGAAACCAAGATGAAAGGACTTTTACAAACTAGATACATCCCTCCTTACAAAGCCGGGGGTCAACCATAACAAATGAACAACCTCCTCCAGGCCCAAAGCGATCCCACTTAAAAGACACACTGATGTGCTGAGCCTCCACTCGCTGTGAACCTCGTTTGTACCCCTGTGGTACTCGCCATTCATAGAGACTATATTAATATATTTTTTATTGTATCCCTGCATGTGCTTTTTTTTTTTTTACTTCCCAAAGCAAGAGGGTAGAAATAAAATTGCAATACTAGAATATGATCTTTAGAAAAAACTAATTCAATATTTCTACTATAGTGGTGTATTCATTCATACCATCATCCATCTTCTATGCCCAGTTTTTCTCCCAACTCAGGGTCATGGGGGTCTGCTGGAGCCTTTTCTAGTGCACATAGGCCTGAAAGTCAGGAGAACACATATCGCCAGTCCATTGCAGGGCTACACATAGACAAACAACCACACACACTTGCACTCACTTCTATAGTGATGTACATATTTTTGGACTGTGGGAGGAAACCAAAGTACCCGGAGTAAACCCGCTCAAGAGCAGAGAGAATATGCAAATTCCGCACAGAAAAACCCCTGCCCAGGAATTGAAACTAGGACCTTCTTAATTATAAAAACTTAGTTACAGTGGACAGTACAGCAAGAAGAGAAACTTATTCAAGTCAAGTCATAAGGAAACTGAACCCAATTGTTTTGGTTAGCTGCTAGATTAATGACATAGAACTTCCTGTGTACGTCTGTTTTTGATTACCTGACAAGCAACAATCACACGACTATTAATTAAGAAGCGTTGTTAAGTGATAGCACTCTAATACCTTTTCTATGCACAGTTGTCCAGTTTTGGTTTGCACATAAGGACCTGAGATTACAGATTCTTGGTTATATAGTAAAGGAACCTGATGAGTCTTTTGTTCTTCTAGCCTATCCGGGTCAAAGTGCTTGTCTACTCACAAAGATTGTTTATTTAATTTATTATAGAATTCAATACTACACAAATTAATCTTCTTGTTGTTTTTGTGTGTGTATATATATATATATACGCACAATATTTCTGTAGGACAAGTAGTATGTCACAATCAATGCTACTACTCAATGCACACTTTAGTAGTCTTTGAGGTCATGGGAGTGAGACGTCATATGCGGAAGTAGTAGAACGCGTCAACGCGACACTGTTCAAGTGCTATAAGTACCCTAAGTGTTTAAACAAAAACATTGTTTCTTGTAGTTAGGTTGTAATATTATTTAACTTAAACATCTGAGTAAACTAAGCATCAAATATCCAACTTTTAATTTGGGTTTCTGTTTCATATACTGTGTATCAAAATCAATAAGAATGTACCTGTTTATCGGTCGAAAAATACATACTTGTGTCAAAACAAGGAATATGACTAGTTCAATAATTCATTGTTCTCCATTGATGTTTTATCAGAGTATAAATTGAAGCTTTTATCCGGTGTCTGGGTGATTGTATTTATTATGCTGCTAAGTGATTGTTGGTTGACTGCATAAATACAAGTGTTGCTATTAAAGTGGACAGTAAGTTTGCTTGTCTGGTTCAGCTTTTTTATATTTTAGGATTAGAAATGGTTATAGTTTTAATTGTAGGGCCTTTTATGTAGTCATAAAATCAAAAAATGTCGGATTAGTATTTTACCAGCAATATAATTTCTTAAATTAAGAGAGTATTGCCCCAGAAACCAATACTCTTTATTGAATCGTTGCAGTCCTAACTACAAGTGTTTTTTGGTTTTTGTACATTTTTGGTTTTTGCTGTTTTTCTAGCATATCTTGTCTTCTGTATGAGCACATAGCCAGCATAATCAATAAATATTATCACTGAGGTTAAGTTAATTTGTTTGTAATTTGTAAATCATTACTGATTTAGTTTTAGCTCTAACAATGTTGTTACTGTTGGAAACCTTGTCTCAGCAGGGGCTGGATTAAAGTTTGTGTGACCCCATCACTAATTTCACGCTACACAGTTCCACAAATAATGATGTCAGCTGATTAGGTTACCCAAATTGTTGTGTTAGCATTGAACCCCTGACATTCTAATGATCCTAAGGGACACAGTGATTTTTAAATTAGAGAAGTATTTAGGGTGGTTCAGAGGGTCAGCTTGGTCCACGGCGGCGTTGTCGACTGTCACGACTAATTCCTGGAAACAAATGGGTCACATTCAGTTATAAGGTTTTTTGGCAGTCTGATAGGCAGGATAAAGGCTTTGACCTTTTACAGCTATAATATCATTTGGATGGGTTTTTCATTTGTCTGAAGAACAAAATGGTATGTAATTGTAGTGTTTGTGGGTTATATTTTTCCACTACAGTCGAATGCAGTGAGGGATAAATAATTGAAGTAATAGAAAGTAATAAGGGCTGGGAAGAAAGAGCTTGGCTTTGCCCCTATTGTATCTTGTGTCACACAGGTTCAGAGGTCATGCAGCCTGCATATTCTATTAGGACACACGGCCTTCAACGGGGCAAATGAGTTTACCCAACAGTAATTAAAATGCCAGCACCGGCCCAGCAAGCTGAATATGGTTGATGGGCCACTGCTAACTGGGTTGACAGCTGCCGTGGCTGTCTTTGCCAATAGGCTTGGACCCTCAGTGAAGAAACTAGCCAAAGCCATCAGAAGCAGGAGCGCCTGTTCCGTTTTAACTAGCTGTGTTTATTTTTCTCCCATGCATGGTTTTCATGTTGTGTTCTAGATTAGCAGATCACTCAGAATGAGGGTGATGTCTAATGTTTTATTAGACAGGTCACCCAATGTCTTTTTGTGTCCTGATTGTTTTTAACAAATTAATAAAACTTGCATTTGACATAAGATCAAAAATAGAAATGTTTGAGACTGTTTTTTTTATTCTTTACAGGTTAATTGTATAAGTGTCTTTAGTTTTCTCTTTCCACATCTTCTGACTCTTTTAGGGTCACTGTCCTTCATTTTGTTTTTGTGCTCCGGGTTTAGTTGGACCCCAGGCTCTAGCAAGTTTATTCACACAGGATGGCTGTTAATTTGAGGCCACACTGGTATTCTATTGTGGTGTATGTTTTTTTTTCTTCTTTTTTTCTTCCCTTGGTGCTGGGGGCGGAGAACCCACTGCTCTGGTGTTCTCTGAGGGTATGAAAGTATGTTAAAGAAAGAGTGAGAGTTTCAGTAAGCAGCTTTGGGTTTCATTGTATACTGCATGCTTTCAAATCTTTGTGGCCTCTTAAATCTGACACACTATTAGTTCAAATCTATATTTGAATTTAAATTTGGGTTCGCCAGGACGCAAGTATGTGAGCTCACAGACTGTGTATTGGGTTTTTTCTAAGACCGGCATAAGTTTAAGATGTCAATTCAGCTATGGGGAAAGAATTTATCCCAGCAGGACATAGCAGAAATACCTGGATGCTAAAGCCACCACATGCTTGGCTGTTCAGTAGTGTGGGAGTCCTATTGTGCGCCTCACCTCCACACACAATGCAGGGAGCGGTGAAGGCCTGGAGCCTCACCTGCCAATCCCAGCTGTCCAGGAGGGCTCTAATCCCTAACTATCAGGCAGGTCAAAACCATTGCACACATACACACACTCACATCCTCCTCCCTACCTGTTCCAACTAATTTCAACCTGTCATCCAAATCAAAGAGGGTACCAAAGTGTTTTTGTTTCTCTTGCTTAGCCACCCCTAATAGCTTGGTGAAAGAATGCATATCTTTGAACAAAGTCAACTGTTATCTTACCGCCTAGCTTCTCTTCCATCTTTAGTATTTTGACTTCTTGTTCGCTTTGTGGTTTTTTGTTTTATGGTTTTTGTTCTGGCAATGTAGAAAAAATGGTGTAATGTGAATAAAATGTATAAAGATTATATAAATGCACTGTTTTCTGTTAATTGCTTTTTTATTATGACCTTCGAACTAATTGCATATTTTAACGGATATCTATTAGTGCTGCACAGGATCACAAAACGGTTTGGATCGCATCAAAGTTTTTGATTCACAGATCGACAAACTTAACAATAAATGTGCTTATTGCTTTGGCTTATAAAGCCAAAATGCTACTATGCATGCAAGTTGGATGATGCAGGAGGCTTTTCAATTATTTTATGCTCCTTGGCTAGCCATTGTTAACTGATTGACATTCTCTGGTCACGTGAACACGACTGCTCAGTGTAGTTTTGAAATTACATAAAAAACAATATTTTGCAGTAAAATAGCCTTTTATACTGCTGTCTTTAAAATGAATATAAATCCGCAAGTTAAAAAAGTAGTGTGAGCTAAACCGCAGGTCAAGATCCGTACGTGTCATCGATCCTTTGCACCACTGATACCTATAGTTATTGACTCCCTGACCATCTGTGCCTGAATATATAACAAATCTTTTAATTAACTCTTGTTTATGTTCTTCTCTCAACAGCACCTTTGTGACCGGAACTGCATGCTGCAAAAACTTTGCTCCTCTACGGATATGGGACACAGAAAGGTCACTGAGAACTTCCATACTTATTATATCATCATATAGTTTTGTATAACATGAGTTTCTCTGTAATTCTGTTAATACTTTTGTGCTGAGGCCAATGTTTAATCTGTTGTAATTAACTACAAAGGTTGTTTTTTTTATTCTTGAGAAATTCAAGCTGACATTGCTGGAAAGTGCTATTCAGTCTCAACACCTTTTACTTTTTGTCAGTATAATGAATAACACAAGGAAACGTATGATAATGATAGCTGTTGTTCATAAGCTTCTGAGCCATGTTACTAGGCTTTTTAAGAAGTTCAAAGCTGACTTCAAAATTCTTATCATGAAAGGTCTGGCTTAAACCTGATACAGCCTGACTGGCTTGTGTAATTCCCCTGCTTTACCTGCAGAATCCACCCCGCTTACACTGTGTCAGTCCAGAGGAGGAAAAAATTAAGAGGGGGGGGGGGGTAAATTCCGGCACCAAATGACAAGGAAATTCGAGAAAGGTTGCTGCAAATGAGGAGGGGGCAATTCACCCTGTATATTCCTGGGAATTACATTTTACAAAAGAGGAGGAGATATAGAAAATTTGGTCAGGATATAGATGTATAGAGGCTGCGGTAATGGTTTGATCTGTGAGGCGTGGGTAGGTAGTGTCAGGCTAATTGGATTGTGTACAGGCAGGTTAGTATTACTTCTGAATTATAGAGGCTAAATGTTATCTTATTTATCACTTTATCGAGGAAAACCATGTCTCTGTGTTTTGTTGGTATGTTCTTTTTCTAATCTTTTAATCTTTTCTAATTTTCTAATCTCCCAGTAGATCCTAGATTTTTCTTAGTATCTACATTATATTTCTATTATGAAACCCAGTCTCAGCAACATTGCTGTCTTTCTTACAATGCTTCATATTTACTTTTCTTCTCATCTTTGTGCTGCCAAATTAGGGTTCGATTTGTCCTGTCCTAATGTGTTCCTGTTTGGTAATCAGGTGCACCTTGCGAGACACAAGTCACCCAGTGGGGTCGACAAAACAGGCATGAGCAAAGGGCTGGTGAAATAGGGGCCGTGTGTGCCTGCGTGTCTCTTGTTTTGTTTTTTTTCCCCTAATGTTTCCCAGACAGACCACCAGCATATTCTTTCTTTAAAAACTACCAACACGAGGCAACATGTTAGGTGGAAACAGTATCAGTTATAATAGCAGACATCCGATTATAAACAATATTATATTGTTGGGAGCATCACATGTATGTGGTTATAATCAGAGTAGTAACTGCTTAAAGTACTTTGCATTTGTTTGGTTCAAGTCTGTGGAATTCTTATGCCAAAAAAACACACTTAAGCCAGCACTTGATTTTTAAGAGCATAGCAATTGATTCCCAAAGGCCTGCATGCTTCTTTACTTGTTTTAAAATAATCAAAGTGCTGTGCAGCAGTTGTGTTTGCAGGGCAATTACAATGATGAGAGATCTCATATTCCCATCTTTTGTTTATCTGGTTACTTCAAGAACCACTTAAAGTGTAATGACAAGTGTCCCTGACATTTTTCACAAAAGATAGGGGCATCTTTTTGAACACTTCATGTTGACTGGAAAGGAGAATAAAAGAGGAGACATGTACAGGCCATGATCTCTTACACCCTCATGTCTCAGCAGTGCAGCTGACCAGCTGGTGAGGAATCATACTGGGAGGTACGAAGAGAACTAGTGAGCAACACAACATCTGGATATCTGAGAGTATCATATAATTATTTACTATTACATTTATTTGTCTTGTGTTTTTTGAATATAATGCAACAATAAACAGTAGAGATGCTTTCAGTAAAAATGACACCAATTTATGCTAAATTTCAAGTGCAAAAGTAACTTCGATGATAATTTTTCATAATTCTTAAATCGCTCCATTGAAGTTTATGGTTTACATTTTTTCCTACTTGTCTGTTGTCAGTCAAAGTCCCACACAAGTGGTGCTTTAATGGCACCCCGGACTTTTCATGAGGCCTTCGGTCATGGATAAACAGAGAGAAAAGCCATCAAAGAACCATACAATTGCACTGAAATTCCTCACATTCTTCCTTGAAAGAGAGGGTTAAATGTCTGGATCTGGCAAGAGCTGTGTTTTACAAATTGCAATCTCATTGTTTTTTAAGAGAACGCGTGTGACATTTAAAAGTCTCCATTGTCCGGCCCCCTGACATTCCATGCTGAGCTTTTTTTTCCTCTTTACTTCTTTTTGCTCTCTCTTGGCTTGCAGTTATTTTAACTCTCAGCTAAATTGGTTGACGAGCAGACGGTGCAATGCTATTTCTGTTTGTTTTAGGCACTGAAAACCCCAGCAGGGCTCTTTATGTACCTGTCTCACATCCTTTCAGGGCACTGACTGTTTCCCATAGCTTCCCTGCACCAGTTTACCCTCTATACTTAACCTTACAAGAGCGTCAATGGAAAATTACCTTTTCTGTGGCTCCAATACCCAAAGAAATGCCCTTAGCTTTTTAAAATCCATGAATTCATTAAAGGTCCCTTTCATATGGTATGTCTGTGTGTGTGTGTGGCCCTAATGGCTACAAAGACAGTATGACCGATGAAGAAGCCAGCCCCTTAATTTTGCTTTATTGCTTTGAGCCCATAACTCAGAACTAATCACTAACACATGTCATTCTTTATAGCCCAGAATTATTATTTAACAGCTTTTTAACCATATCATTGCATAAAAATTGATGGACTGCTTGTAACCTTGTTTTATTACACTTGTCCTGAAATGTTGTAGCATTGACACACGTAGAAAAAAAATCCCAACTCCTACATTTAAGAGGGATCAACATATTTTACAATTCTTTTAACAAATATATTGCTCCCATTTAATATAATATATAGCTAAGAAACACTTTTCTTGCAGCTCTTACTTAAACATATTCAGGGTCAAAGAGGATTAATGTGAGGTCAGGAGCCTCCTAGGAGTGATTTTTAAAAGAGCCTAGCGTATACAGCAACTTTCCTTTAGTTAGTCCTGCTGTATTTGTTGGTAATTTCGCCTGTGATCACTTTAACAGGTTGCACATCTAAACTGCCCCTAACTGGTGTATGTGTGACCTCTTAACTCCCCCACATGTGTGGGTGTTAGACATCTCCCTTAGCAAGCAGCACTGAGCAAAAGAAATTATTGCTTCTGATCTTTTCTGCTCATTGCTTGGGCTTTTTGGAGAAGCTGTGGCACTGAACGCTCTAGGTTTAAAAGTGCATAAGGAGGAGAAGGCTAGTTTCTGTGACCCTACAAAGAATATTCTAAATAAAATTACTTTAACTGCATTTTAACTTTATATCAACATATCCATCATTGTGTGAGGTCTGCTTTTATTACTGATTCTATTATATTAGCTTCATTATAATCCTTTGTGTGTAATGGGTTTAAATGGTTTGGGGAAAAGGTAAAGATTGGACGACCAAGATATACGGGTGTGTTTACATATGTAGTTCGGTTCATTTGTTTCATTAGGTCCAAACATAAAAGGAAATGCTCTTAGCCTTCATACAGACATTACAACAGTAAACCTCGCTTTTACTTTTACCAGCTTAGAACTCAAATGTGGAAGGTGACTGTTTTTTACACCTTTTTCTACTAATGGGCAACACAGGGTTCTTTGATGAGGTAAACCATGCAGAGTTCCCACTTGCTCAAATAAACTGTCCTAATCTAGCAAGTCCATTAGAGTTTGTTTTAATCAAACCAAACATACCCTAACCCCAAAGCACTTTCAAGCTGCCACACTGGTGTGCCATTAAGTCTCTCTCTGCTCTATTAATGCTTCTTCATAGTTGCTCTGACCCCTACATCCTAATCTGGGATATACAACAAAAGAGATTCACTGTACTGTAATGTGTATATAAAAGGAGCTCTATCATTCTTCTTCCATTTAAGTAGTCTAGCCTCCATAGCAAACTCAGTTCGACGCTTGCTTTTCAACATGCTCCAGAGCCTCTCTTTTATAATCAAAAGGGTTTATTATGCCAAATTCTCATTTTTCCCTGTCATCATACAGACAGAAGGAAGGTATGGTTTTCGCTGACATTTGCAGAGCTTGCCTGACATACTTTGCGATGCTGTCAGATAAGACACTGGTTTAGCTGTGGAGAGAACAAGGCTAGCCGCCATGCAGATGCAGCAATTTGAAAGATTACACGTTTATCCTCTATCCTGTAATCTTCATAGGTCCTCTTAAGGGGAAAAAATGGCACACATAAAACCTGTGACCTAACAATTTGAGAATCCTGGTGTTTGCTCCAGCGTGTGGAACAGTGCTATTACTGGCTTTAAAATCAGAGCACAGATGTGAAGACTTCTTTTACGATGCTTGTTTTTCTCGCTTCACGCTTTGACATTTGCAAAGGGCCAGGCAGACACCGGATGTGGCGTATTGACACGAGTTTACTCATTATTTCTAACCGGTCCATAAAACCAAGTGAAGCAAAGCACTGTAATAAGCACTTGTTTTTTGTCAAGACCAATTGACTGTTTTCTTTGTTCAGTACTCTATCTAAAACTGTTGGTAGTCGATTAAGCTGCTGTTTTAGCAGTAAGGGGTAAATGATGAGTTCTTGCTTAACATAGACACCCATGGGTCAAAGGAGCAGTTTGTCTGTTAGACCCACCGTTGGGCTTGCCTTTAGTTCTGGAGGTCTATCTTTTAAAACTCCTGTGTCTAATAAGACCCCCTCTTGTCCCCTGAAGCGAAGGTTGCAGATTACCAGTTTGCCCCTGGTGAACAAGCTCACAGAGCACACTGGAAACCCCAAACTTGGGGGGTGGTCGCTAAGGGCATTGGGCTCCCCCTAATAGTTGCTAGGGACCAGGTATCAAAGGTCCACAAGTCGCACACAGTCATGGTCATGAAGGGAATTAAACAGCAACAATGAAATTGTTATTCTACAATAATCTGGCTTCTGCTGTGTGGGTCGGGGAGGTGAGAAGGGCGCAGCAGGCCTGTTCAGCCTGTGATCATAGGAGCGTGGTGCTAACACGGGTGCCCCCCCTCTATCTCTCCTTCTCCCCAGACTCTCTCTTCTCTCTGTCTTCTTTTTTGTTCCCATACACATCTAAGAATGGAGCCCAGCACTAGGCGTAATCTGCTTTCTCACCCTATTCAGCTAGGTGTTTACTTTTTTTCTCCATCTCCTAGGATTTTAGTTATCCCTTGTGTGGTCTGTGAATGATGGGAATATGGGAATATTGTGGGATTTAGGGGTAATTAACTGGGCAAATTAAGGCATTTGGTTTGAAATGTCATCGACATGCTAACAGAGACATAAGACCTTGACATAACCTTATAAATGCATCTTATTTGCTGAACTAGTGCTCAGGCACAACAAGGTGTTAAATAACCCCTCTTTCAAAATCACATTTTTCAAATGACTTGTTTTTGGCCCGGAGCACGCAAACTAGATTTACTCTCTTGTGTCAACTTTGAAGCTGGTCCCTGTAATTTTTTGATGCCTGCCATTTTCATGGTGTTTGATGCAGAATAGTCTATAACTTACCTGGTGTTGCCTTCTGCTTACTCTACACAGGTGTGACCTGGTGACATGTCTTGGCACAGAGTTTCGCAGAGGCGCAGGTGTGTTGGATATTGTGTACGAGTCTCCCTTCCAGCTTCTCACCTGTGGATATGACACCTTCATCCGCTTTTGGGACCTGCGTGTCTGCTCCAGGTAGGTGAGGTGGAAGGAAGAGATGGCAATCTGCCTTGGCATGAAAGCAATGTGTTTTAGGGCGTCTGTGTACCACTGAATAATATTTTGTTATGGCAAAACGCTAAGCACTTATTCTCATTCACTGCATGCTTGATCAAAAAGACCTTTTAATTGGAGTGAATTGTGCTATCAGCAGATCCCAGCTTGTCTGCTCAAAGTAATAAAGTAAGTTAGCAAATCTTTCTCTGAGAGCTTGTGGGGAAGATTAGTGTTTTCAGTTAATCTAATAAGCCCTCCTGTGCATGGAGCACCATTTAGACAAAAAAGAAGCCAGGCCTGAGACTTCTCCTGGCTCAGTGGACACCATTGTTTCTTCAGGCTGCTGAAAGGGACCACCTTCTCTTTAAGAGGGGCTGACCCACCCAGCTCTGCACCACTCGGTGGCCATATTGATGTGGTGCTGTGCATCTCCAGGGCAACGGGGCGAGCTCAAGAAATCAGTCAGTCACTTTTGAGGCAGACTGGGCCCCTATGTCGGGCCATGGCAGGGGACACACCCACAGAAAATCGCATATGGGCAGTCATGTAACACAAATCAGTGGTGATTGAAAGAGGCCCTGAGGAGTTCAGGGAGGCGCAAATGTCCCTCTCTTAAGATATCAATAATTCAGTGTCACTAGTCAGGGGGGCAGTATTTGGTCAATCCTCTGAAGTAGTAAGTAGTCATAAAAACATTAATCTTATTACTGAAAAGGGGGTAGTTTATACACATTGTGTGAAATGCAAGTAACAGGGGCGAGTGTAAAACGAACAGTGACTACTATTGTCGGTGTCATTGCACCGATTGTGTTTTTAATTTAAAAATAGTTGACTTCTAATTGCTTCTGTTGGCTTAATTTTTTTTTTTAACTTGAGGGTGCGGTTTTCCCTACATGAACCTAGTAAATGTTTTTATACATCAAAGAATAAAATAAGAAGGAGTTAAAATATGTAGGCCTGTCTGTAAAACCATATGTGTTTTCTATGTGGTCCTTTTGCTTTCATGCCATTTGCGCTCATAAATTATTTATCAACACATTTAATGGAGAATTGTTCTCTGTTGGGTTATCACACAATTATTGAGTTAATTTTTCTTTATTGTGTTGTATAACACAAACAAATGTACATCATTCCACAAATGTAAACGTTAACCTAATAACCTGCTCTCATCAACAGGAAGAGTGTGATGGAGTGGGAGGAACCTCATGATAGTGCACTTTACTGTATGAAGACTGATAAGAACTATATGATTGCTAGTGGTTCTTCCTCCTATGGAGTAGTGCGTCTGTGGGACAAACGGCAAACGCGATGTTTGCAGGTAATGTGCATGTGTGCTGGTGTGTTTCTTGCCTTTTTTATTTGTCTGTGCAGAAAGAAAAATTGTATACTGTGTCATGTTAATTATCCCGATTCGTTTATTTTACAGATGTTCCAGTTGATCTCTCCTGCCAGTAGCCCAGTGTACAGTCTGTGCTTTAATGCTACACACCTGTATGCCGCCCTCGACTCAGCTCTCTACTCACTGGACTTCAGAACCTCAGGGCCAAGACTTAAGAGATAGAACAGTTCGCTTACAGCACAATCTCTCTCACTCACACACACACACACACACATTCACATGTGCCTTTGCTTTTAAGTCCACATTACCCAACTTCACCACCATGCCCCTCTAGGTCTGACATCGAGCCTTTGACCTTTTACCCTTCCAAAAACCTCAGCTTAAAACTTCAGGAGCACTATTAAAATATCTGTACCCAGTGTGGCTTTGTAATGGTGCCACAGATAGTAGCGGATAGTTGTCATTTCTTTACTAATCTGTGTCCCTGGCTGTTGAGAGGAGCAGAGGGCACAGGGTTCATGACCTTCTGCGACCTAAGCTTTAACAGATTTAACACATTGCCAGTGACCTGTGGGATTATAAAACAAACACTGCTCCGAGCTGCCCGGACGTCGCGTTTATATTTATGCCGAAACTTATACGGTACAATAATATATATTTTTTCATCCTGTTCATCATTTCCTGAGTTGAATCACATGACTTAGCTTGGTGCTTTTTGTATTTCTTCTGGTCATCTTTGAAGGATGTTGATGAACGGGTTTTTATCCAGCTGTTGTTCTGTTCAAATGCCCCTTCGGCAAATAAAGATTTTATAATGTATATGCAGTTACATGTCTTTTTAGGTTTGTCTCTGATTGGAGCCTCTTAACATTCAATCAATAGCTTAAATTCAAGTATTTTTGAATTATTACTTATAAACACCATCATTTATCGTGTGATTATATACCTTGTGTTTTGAATATACAATGATATATATATATATATATGTATATATATATGTGTGTGTGTGTTTTTGGATTCTAAGATGTGTGCTATGTGAAAACTTAAATATCAGACATCAGGTGAGATAAGATGTAGGTATGCTTTCTAGCTGCTGCTAATGCATGCTAGGTTGTAATATATATGTTTTTAAACTTTTAACACTGAATGGGCTTCAGAGCTTCAAAGGAAATGACACACCCTGTAGTAACATGCAAGCTGAGCCACTGAAACCTCTAAAAAACTGCTGTTGAATGTGTTAAAAAGACATTTTGAAGCAATGTGTGATTTTTTTTTTTACTCTTTTGCATCAGAAAATTCTAAGATAGCTGTTATAGGGTTTGCTGAAAAGAAAGTAATCATTCTTGTAGCTGCAGTGTTAATGTCTGTGTGTGGCCAGAAGATCACTGGTGGTCATGAGCGCAGAGCAACAGACATCTGCCAGAGGGAAAAAGACTGAGCGAGTGTCTTCTCAACGTGTGCTAAATGCTGTTTTACATCGCACCGGTGTCTGAGAGAATGACCATTCAGAGGGTGCGAGCAGGGGCCTGCTCTGACATGGTTAATTCACAGACCTTTCCAAAACAAACGTTGCGTTCCTTTAATGTTCAAGCCCCTGGATTTGACCTGACAGAGGATCACATTGGAAAGGTGTTGCCCCTTAACACTCTACTAAGGTCTTTTTTTTTCTCTGGTTGCTGTGGAAAACCTCAAATGTGAGTCAAATTCTAAGTAAATAACATCAAAGTCTTCAAGAAATAATGGTCCTCGGAAACGCAGCCAGTGGAATGACAACAGGAAGCCTACATAAATTATGACACTTTGATCAAATAAAATACACACAATATTTAATGATTGTTGTAGTGTATACTTTTTTATTTACAAGACACATAAAGCCTCTTGAAGAGTTTAGTGGTTTTCGAGGTAAGCGATCTGTACAGGTTCCTGTACTCCAATATTGGAAATCATGCCCTCATTGAACTCTGGGGTGGTGAGCACTGGGATATTGGAAATGTGTTGGTGCTGTGATTTATGAACACTGATGGAATAAATGAGATCATATTTTAAATGGGACAATCCATTAACTAATTTTCTCAAAGAAAATGAAAGCTATGTCACCTCCATACAGGGACTATACAGTAATGCAGGAAATATGGCCTCTTAAGACATAAAGCACTGACCAGTTGAATAAATAATGTTCTTCTTTTGTCCTAGTAATCCGTGCGCATATTTCTCTTTACTAATTAACGATCTCATAAATAAAAGCTTTACTTTAGCCGCAAATTCAACATTAAAATGTTCCAATGTTTGTTTGGTATTTTTCATAAAATCTTTGACTTTTCTTTTAACTGGTTACTGTGATTATTTTTCATTAGTTGGGGGAGAAGGGAAATGCTGAAAGTATTTACATGATGTCGTATTTGCGTTTATAATATCAACTAACGTGTAATTTCGGATATGTTTAAGACTTCACGTGGGCTCATACGTCACCGTAGGAGATTTTAAAAAAGAAAAAGTGTGGGGCACGGTTACCCTTGTGTGGGTTACTCCGGGTTCTCCGGTTTTCTCCCACAGTCCAGAAAAATGTACAATAAGTCGATTGTTGAGTCTAAAAGTGTGTGTGTGTGTGTGTGTGTGTGTGTGTGTGTGTGTATGTGTGTGTGTTTGTTCGTCTATGTGTGGCCCTGGCGACCTGTCGAGGGTGTCCCCCTGCCTCTCGCTCTATGTCAGCTGGGATAGGCCCCAGCAGACCCCCGTGACCCCGAGTTAGGGAAGAAGCGGGTATAGAAGATAAATTAATGAATGAATGACATGTTTGTGAATAGAAACATTATTTATATAGGGCATGTGTAAAATACGTAAAATGTTGTTATCAAATGTTTAAAAAAATGTTGGGAAATTATAGAAAACGTTTTATTTCAAGCGTGAGTTTATCATTTATTCTTTATTCTATTAAACGCCAGCGGAAAAGCGGGAGCGCGCAGATGTGCTGCTTAAATGCGCGCCACCTGCGCTTCTCTCTTTACTCACGTAAAAAAAATCGATTAATGGGTCTAAAAAATATTTAACATGGCCTATGGTAATTTAAAATATTAACATAGTTTTTTATTATTTAAAAGTACAACTAAAATGACAATGTCATATAACCTGCGTTATCTGTTGTTTATTAGAGGATGCATATTATATTATAAATATTTGTTCTTTATAAATCATAATAAAAATGGATGAGATTTAGCAGCACTCTAGTATTCAATCTATTATAAATACTCAAATATAATTTTGTCGCCTATATTAGAAAACGCAATTGTACGGTAAACATATCTAACGGGTTTTTTATCATTATTTATTTTTTAATTTATTGAATAATGCTTGTTTGTACATAGAAAGCATGCTTTACCGTTTTTACTTCGTAAAACTAACAGGCCATTATGTACAGTTTCAATCAGATATTATACGTAAAATATAAACCCCAAACATTTGTTTTGCACTTCTCAAATACACCACCAAAATGAGCCGCTTTCTACCAGTTTCAACAGCTGTGTATTTAAATTACAATTAGCAGAAAGGTTCTAGTTCACTAAAAGGTTATTCGGTCAGATCCTTTGGATTTTCTGTAAAGGTCTATAAAATTCAGCAGCCTTTTTTCAGTGAATAATGCATTTAAAGACTCACACCTTTCTTCTGGCAGTGTTTATTACACTGGGATTCCGTGGGCAGTATTGGAAGACTAGGTAAAAAGCATCATAAGCAAAGAGAAAAATGTATTTAGCAGGTGAAACACTAGCACGGTCGCCTTACAGCTAAAAGATCCCGGGTTCGAGGTCTTTGTGTGCAGTGTTTGCATGTTCTTCTTGCGCTTGCGTCGGCTTACTCTAGGTACTCCGTTTTTCTCGCACGGTGATTGGTAATTCTCAATTGCTCATGGGTTTGTCTATGTTCGACTATGTGTGGCCCTGCGATGGACTGGCGACCTGTCCAGGGTGCGCCCCTGACTTTCGCCCTGTGTGCGCTGTAACAGGCTCCAGCAGACCCCGTATTAGAGATAAGCGGATATAGAAGATGAATAAAGACTATTTTCCATCTTATACCATAAAAGAGTGAACCGTCAATTATGAGTGTATATTTCTAAAGGGCATCTGTATAAATGGTAAAATAGAGAATAAACCATGAAAAATGTAGCTACTTACAGATAATTAATAATTGTAGTCACTAAAAAAGAAAAGAAAAATAATGAAATGTGCATCTGATTTTACATTTTATTATTCCCACCTTATTGAAGAGAATAAAGCATGTAACATGAGTATAATTCGAATGATTTGATGTTTTGTTTGGCCAAGTTCACTGAACTTAACTAGTATTAAGAACTTCCTGTAGGAAACAGGTGAACCTACGATCGATGCCTTAACAGAGCTGCATTCACTTCTGGTATCGGGTATCACTCTGTTTAATTTACACAACCGGCAATGGACCAGACCATTGTGGTCATTTTACACAATACTGCCATCTAAAGGTTGAGAAAGCAACTTTTAAAAAAGTTTTAAAAGAAGAAACAGTTGCCACAAATTAGGAAGCACATCATTGGTCTAGAT
Source organism: Sisor rabdophorus (assembly GCA_026260075.1). Lineage (NCBI taxonomy): Eukaryota > Metazoa > Chordata > Actinopteri > Siluriformes > Sisoridae > Sisor > Sisor rabdophorus. The sequence goes on along the minus strand of JAOTQW010000032.1, from coordinate 9,118,516 downwards.
TGCCTTTTTAATGTTGAATTATTATTGTTACTATTTCTATTATTATTATTTTCATTACTCCCTCAATGTCACTTTAATACCTTAACAAGGCACTTGTTATGTAAAATAAGAGGACAATAAAAATTGTATGCAATTACCAATATTTACATTATTTTTTCATTGGAAGTAAAAGCCCAAAACACTGTTCTAGCATAGCAATGTCACTGTGCACAAAAAGAATGTACTGAAACGTCATTTTCATTTCCAGACCTTTCTGCTCTACAGCACTGCCTTTTTTTGTCAGTATAAGAATCTGAATCACCAAAGAAATCACCAAAGCTTCTTTAAAAAAGTCAAATCGGCAAAGCTCATTAAAAAAGTTTACAGTTTCTCGTAGGATTAAGAGACTCATTGATTGAGAAAAAAATTATATTTATAATAAATACTGAAGTATAT
>JAOTQW010000032.1:9102561-9117051 GCA_026260075.1 Sisor rabdophorus | reverse complement strand
TACTGTTATATATGATTGTTTTTAAAGTACCCCGTTGTATATTAAAGCAGCTAGTATAAAAGAGACCCATTAACCATGTACTGTATATATAACTGTTGTTTATCTATGTTTGTTTTTATTTACCTATTCTATAATATGCTTTATATTAAAAGTTTCTATTGAATTGTACTATTGCACATCTCATGAAGAAAACATCAAAATCAGACAGCAACTGTTTTGCTCCTTTTTTGCCTTACTATACAGAACAGACAGTACAAGAAGCAATCTGGTTTTATCTATCTGTCAGACTTTTTTCCTTTAGATGTGAGGAAGCCTGCATTATAATAGGTTTGATGCAGAAGTTAAAGAGATGGCCCAGCTTGAGCCCACCATGCTTCTCTACCTCTCCATCTTCTTTGCTGTGAGAGAAACCCAGGAGCTGTCAATCATCCGCTAATGTAGGGCCTGAAAGATAAATGCCTTTATACAGACCTCGACATTTCTTCTCAAGGAATTCTAACAACCTTTGGTAAAAGCCTTTCCTTAGCATGAAGAGGGAGAAGAATTTTTTAAGAAACTCGAACCTACTTTTTAAATCGAGCAGTAGATACCTGATTGTCACTCTAAGAGTTGGGGACTAATCCTTTTGTGTTTCTATAGGATTACTTGCGCCAGGTCCCACTCCCCTTTGGCACTGCATGGGAGAATAGACAGATTAAGGGGATTAGCTTGTATCCTCCTAACTTGTCAAGCCTGGATGTAAGAAACCATTGACTTCTCTGTTCTGAATGAGAGAAATTCCTAAAAAGGGGGAGGAATGAAAGGCGGTGAACAAGAAAAATTCCTGAAATAACAATGTGATTTGTTTGCTTTTTTTTCCTTTAAACTTGGTGGAAAGGTTCAAAGACTCCTTTTGAAGAAGCAATAGTCCAGAGATGGAAATACATTTTGAGACAGTTGATTTAAAGACATTGTTATGTCAAAATAATAATACTAATAATGCACAAAAAGATAAAGGCGAAAAAAGAACTTTTTTAAAAAGACACCAAAATAGTCATATGAAAAATAAATTTCAATTATTATTTAATCATAAATGTGGATATGAAAAGCAAGAATATCATCTTCACGGTATATAAAAAAATGTATAAAAATCATGCATATGTTGTTAGATTTACAGAATTTCGCAGAGTGATTACAGCATTTATCCAGAGTGATTACAGCATTTTCTCTTTTATACAACTGAGAGATTGGTGGGCCTTGCTCAGAGCCCCACAGTGACGGCTTGGTGGTGCTGAAAATTTAACCTTGTTTTTTTTGGTATCAGTCCAACACCATAACAACTTTGCACTTTCCACCACTGTTCTTCTGAAGGAGCATGTAAATGTTGTCTCTAAAACTTTACAGCAAACATTATCTATATTAAAGAGAATTATTCAGGAGTAGGCATTAATGTAGACACAAATGAAGTGCAGAAATATAGTTTTAGAGCAGATTTTGATACTGATTTATTGTTTTAAAACTGATGCAGAAACAACATTCTTGACAGTGCAGACTGATTGATACACTTTACTCTTTACCTTATTCTTTCAAATAATACTTAGTTTTATTCGATATTATGAATTCAAAAATGAAAATTAGATTACCCATCTGAATAAATTTAAAAAGATTTTCTTTGATGTGGCATAGTACTTTCAGTTAGAGCAGACTTAGTATTCCCAGCAAAACCGCCCTGTAGAGTAAATTTGAAGATATGACGTTTATATCTGGTATTAGAGCAAATCGCATTGTTATTTAAAGGAAAATAACTGCAAGCGTTAATATTTAACTTCTCAAAACGGCCACAAGATGACGCCATATGTGTTCTGGATTAGAAGAATGTGCTCTGGTTTGCGAGAATGTGCTCTGGATTGGGAGAATGTGCTCTGGATTAGGAGAATAAACTCTGTTTTAAAATAATGAGCTTTGTTTTTGGAGAATGCCCTCTGGATTGGGAATTAGCTCGTTCAACACCAAGCAAACATACATTTTACACAGTCAGTAAAAGCTTCAACCATTATACAGTACTCTTAAAGACCATTTTCTTTAGGCATAACATTCTTTTACAAATCACATTTCAAATAGTACAGTACAGTGACTTACACTGGTATATATAAATGTGTTTAGATCTTATTCATAGCTAACTACTATTTTTAATAACTACTAACTAGTACAAGGTTCCTTTCAATTAATATGTAACATAACTTTGTAGATTCTTGGTGAAAAATACTGAGTGAAACATCAAGTCAAATCTATTTAAGTGGGTTAAAATGTTTTATATAATTTATCTGCACAAAAAAAAATTATTCAGAACCATACAGAAATATTGCTGATTAATATTAAATTAATATACATTTTAAAAACATTTAGAAGTACTTTTTACAAATTTTAGAGGTCATGGCCTTTGCAAAGCATTTAAGAAGGTCTTGTTTATTTGCACACTAAACCTAATAAACCTAACAGAGCCATTATCAGTTCACCCTTTTATGCATCCTGCAACACATGGACACAATATTGCACAATATTTATATATAATTATTATTGTTCATTTACAGTATGTCCATGGATTATATCTTGAAAAAATAATTGCAATAAAAACTGTTTATTTTTGTAACCCTTTGGTGGTGACGCAGGACCTAAGCAGCTGCTTATGCCTTTTGTTTCTGAATCCCATCTATTAACATGGTTATGTGATTACTCAATCATTGATAATAAACTCACATTGAACTTACAAATTCATTCATTCCTTCATCTTCTATACATGCTTATTCCCTAGTTCGGGGTCACATAGGTCTGCTGGAGCCCATAGGTCTCATAGGGCAAGAGGCAAGGGTACACGCTGGACAGGTCGCCAGTCCGTCGCAGAGTCACACATAGACGAACAAACACACACACTCACTCCTATGGGCAATTTAGTGTCACCAATCAAGTGAAGGAAACCCACATGGTGGTGTAGTGGTTAGCATGCTCACCTCACAGCAAGAAGGTTGTGGGTTCGATTCCCAGGTCTTTCTATGCAGAATTTGCATGTTTTCCCTGGGTTTCCTCCAGGTACTCCGTCTTCATCCCACAGTCCAAAAAAACATGTGCATTAGGTTAATTGGTGATTCTAAATTGCCCATAGGAGTGACTGTGAGTGCGTGTGGTTGTGTGTGTGTGTGTGGCCCTGTGATGGACTATTATTAACTATTTGGCACCATTACAACACAGATAATTAATGATCAAGCCTCTGCCTTGCCCAACAGTTCTTGTTGTTCTATTTATTACTTCATTCGATTACATAACTATTAAAACTTGCTTATATACAGGTGGGATATGCTGGAAACAGATTTAATGAATGATCATTTTATTAATTGAAAAAAAAAACGTATACAAAAACTTCTACTGATCAAACTCCAATGACGTCACGTTTAAAACTCAAACCTCAGCCTCTTTTTTCGCAATCAAAAGTAAAGAGTTTGGTTACAAAGTCACACCCTGTACAAACCTCACCGACCGTGACAGCGACCCAGCTGGTTTTAGACGGACAGATCGAGAAACCAATGTCTTAACGCGGTTACTGTTACCCCAGGAAGTTTCTTCCTCAATTGTCCAATGGCAAAGTAAGAAGAAGGCGGGACCAGAGAGTTCTTTTGGAGTTGTATGGCTAGCTAACTAGCTGGCTAATTAGTTACAGGAATAAAAAGATTAAAAAACACACCAAGGGTAGCTAGCTCGTTTGTGAGCTAAATGTTAAACCGCAGTGTAGATGTACCGACAGCCACGAGTAAGTGCGGAATGGGGGAGAGAGGATGTACACCGCTGAAAATGGGCCTGTTTATGATAAACGCCGTTGCTGAAGCCGCGAATTCGGCAACAGCGAAAGAAGAAATCACAGAGGTAAACGTTCGATGAAATAACAATATAGACAAAGAAAGTCTCAAACAATCCACCGGCTAAATTTTAACAAGAGAGAGAGAGAGTCGTCTTCTTTGTTTTAAACCGTTTATAAAATACTGTCAACAAGCTACACAATGTTCGTCTTTATATCTTCCGCTTTATGTCAATTTAAACTTTTCTTGCCATCAGTTATTTGACATATTAACTGTTAAAGCCACCAGACTATAAAAAAGTGCAGTCCAAGCTAACCGCTTTCGATTCAAGCTCCAGCGAGTTTATTTAGTTGGTAAATAAAACACTGGCAGATTGAGGAAAGTTTTGTTTATTGTATCTTAATAAGTTTCACGCTTCTGGTCGTATTGAAATGACGAAGCGATGTTACTCCACCATCTAATAACGCATAGCGATGGTTTATGTAAATAAGTCCTGGGAGTGTAATTATATATGACGTGTAGGTCTAAACTAAACTAAAACACCTGTAAACAACATTTTAAAAGGTCCAACACCCCTCCCCCCTTGTCCATTTTGTTCAATTTTGTCTGTTGATGTTGGTAAATTCTTCTTTTTTTTTTGTTCCCATCGAGGCCTCAACACCATGTATACAAACTAACATCCAGCACCTTGAGTCATATCCTGACAAAGCGCAGGTAAAAGTCAAATGATGGTCAAGAAATTTAAAGAAAAAAAGATTTTGGGTTGATCTTGAAGGACAGGGCCGGAAAGTTTTTTTTGTTTGTTTTTTAGACTAGATCATCATCATGGGAAAGACTAATTGAATGTGTGATGTCCTGTTTGTCAGGTTAAGGGGTGTGATCGATTGTGTGTGTGTAGTGAGATTTTACCTCAAAACCCTTTCTTTCTTTCTTTCTTTCTTTTTTTTCTTTCTTTCATGCTACTGTGGTGTCACATGACAGTACCAAACCGATGGGTGTAGTGCATTTGATTTATTACGAATAAAAGCATACTTTACTCGTACTGTAAAGTACGTACTTAAATGTAGTTTGCTATTTCGCCTTTGTCTAAGCTTTGAATATTTTGTGCACTGCGAAAAGTTAATCATAACTGTATGATCTGTATTGCCAGAATCTGATTGGGCAGATGTAGGGGTATAACTAGCAGTTCTTTTAATAACTGACTAACCTATGACTTATTACAAAAAATCTTGCAGCTTTTTAGGCTACCTGTACTACAGATAAACCAGGCTTTATTAAATGTTTTGGTTTTTTTGTTTTTCAAACTGTAGTTTCAAAGTTGGAACCTCGATTAAACCCAATGGGGCTAAACTGGAACACTGACAATGTTTTATTGGTACTTCTCTAATCCTCCTCACTAAATTCCTTACAGCTCTACCCAATGAATGACAGTAGAGGGCTAATTATGGAAATAACAGGTCGAAAATGGTTGTGATGGTGTCCACATGCATTTGTAATATAGTGTTTTCAGTTTACCAGCATTTACCAGTTTGCATCATCTAAAAACTTAATATTGGAGTGTGTCCTAAAGTGCGTAACAAATTGTAATCTTGTAGATAAATGAACACGTCATTTTCAATCTGTACAAATTATCACCTTTTAGATAGTGTTTTTAGATATGACAGGAACTTTCCGTGCATATGACCCTGAATGTGTGATATGCTTGAAAACTAAGCAAAAAAAGCAAGTGGGTAGCTTGTGTCTCCATTGTGCTGTACATAGTTTCTATTATTCTTGCATCATCGGTTATTCAACGTGCAGCTGTTGTAAACAAATCTACAATGCATTTACAATATCTTGTGCCACACGTGTCCAGCTATTTTGTATTAAGAGAATTTTGTTTGCAAATCTTTGTAATTTTTACATCTAGACCTAGTCAGAACATACTGAGCTATTTTCTGTAACAGCATGACTCTTACAGTGAGTACAGTGCACATAATCTACATAGTATAATAAATTAAGTTTTTTGTCTCGGTCTGTGCTGACTGAGAAGGAAAAACGAACTTTCTCCGACATACTTAATGTGTTTTGAGGAACACCGTGAGGAGCGATGGTTTTGTGATGTAATATTGATTTTTAACTGGTCCAGATGTATTTGCTACATAGTTGTGGTTATAGTGTAGCCACAGTGTGATATATATTGTGTTCAGTATCGTATTGATGTATATTATCATCAATCGCTATAATCGCGATGTGATAGTGGTTGTATTACCAGGTGAAAGAGATGTTAATAAAAGCTGTAGAAGTCATGTAAGTCCCCACTGAAAGAAGTGTCTCTAATTTCTGATTGTGAAAGAATATGTAAAACAATGTGTCTATATAAAATTTGCAAATGTGTATATAGAACTAAAGTTCACTGGAATTGCTCTGTAAAGGTGATATGGGGCATAGCCTTATAAACATTTTTCTATTACGCTTTTCTTCTTAGCTTTGTGAACAATTTATTTATTCTATAAATTATTTTTAAACTTTAATGTTAAAGACATAACATTCAAAACACTTTGAATACTTAAAGGGTACTGTCTGTCTAAACGTTTCCCAAGCGTCTGAAAAATTGACAGGGAGAGGCCGCACTATCATCCTGTTTACTTGCATTCCCTGGCATGGATCACTGCCTTCTAAATGCTAGGGCTAAGGTGGGTGTGTGTGCGCGCGCGCGTGCGTGCGTGCATGCATATGTGCGAGCTTAACTTTAGACCAGCCATCAAAATGTGTGTTTGTCGAAATCTGGACATGAGCTGCTTTTTATATCTAATGGTGTCTCTGAACTAAGGAGCTGCTTTATTATTTCAGGAACGCAGTATGACTTTTAATAGGGGTCTCGGCAAGGTAATTTAGCACTGAGGTGCAACGTACCTGTTGGCATTATTTATCTGGCAAACAGTAATGTTTGTAATTGTTTAGTTAAATTTATAGACTACATTTAATTGGACAAGGTGTTTTATGCTGATAAATCATATTAAATCATATTTGCTCATCGCTAATGCCTGCGGCATAATTCTTTCTAGCTTTAAATACAAATTTTTATCCTTATTGCTCTGATATCCATTATTGCAGCCATATTTTTTAACGAGTTAAAAAAATGTTATTTCATTTTTATTTTTCAGAGCAAGCTGCTGTGTATCGGTGTAAACAACCAGACCTATATCTGTGATTCAGGACACTGCTGTGGAGACTCGCAGTGCTGCAGCTATTACTATGAGCTGTGGTGTAAGTACCACTATTACTTCCTTATTGTTTAGGTTCCAGTGAGGAATGAGTACTTTAACAGACATGTTTTAAGCGATGTGGGTCATCTTAGTGTTTGTTAGGATTTCTCAAAATGATAAGGAATTTAAAAAACGTCAGACAAATGTTATTTTTCTATCGGGTCTGTATTAACATGTGTTTTGTAGTTTTGCAGAAACAATTGAAGGAAACAGCAAATTTTACAGTAGAATCCTGGCTAGTAAATTTTATGAAGGGGAAGGGGTGGCCTAGTGATTAAGGTGTTGGACTGATACCAGAAAGACTGAGGTTTGATTCCCAGCACCACCAAGTCACCGCAAGTCGCTCTGGATAAGAGGGTCTGACACATGCTTTAAACGAATGATCATTTATAAAAAATGTAACACTAAACACCTTATGTATGTTTTGATTTATTTTAATAGGATTTAAAATGTTACTTCTTTACTTGTTTTTAATCAGATGGAATTACTGACGTCACTACAATTTTATTTATCAAATAATATAGAATTCTATATCATTCCAAGATTATTTATAAACACTTATTTATTATTAACTGACTGATCTCAAAGTGTCGCAAGTCACATTAATAATAGTTATATAATGTCATGCAGCTCTCCATGGACAGCTGCCCCTTTCCAACATAATATAATAATCTATTTTAAATGTGGAAGTGAAAAGCTCTTAAAGAAGTACTTTAATTTTTTGGTTGTCTTTAGATTCTTTCTAACTCACTTACCAAAGGATAGGCCATTGTATTGATGTGATCTTTTGTAAAACTGTGTGGCATTCTCGCTACTAAATTTTACATTATTCTACTAATATTCTGAATTTGCTGATGTCTGATTATGCAATTCAAAATTACTCCTGCATTTTATGCTTCGACTGTAAGCCACAAGTTGCAGAAAGATGCAACTTGCTTTTAAATAACTGACCCCCTCTGACATTTGTTAGTCTGTGCTGCTCACAGCCATTTGGCAAACCAGTTGTATTAAGTTACTACAGAACTAAGATATCCCAGACACTTATCTCATCTTTGGGATAATTATGGCAGATCGTCTGCTATGTCAAGGACTGCACTTTTGTTGTTTTTCATTCAGACACTAATATAGTTGCTCCAGACGTACATGTCCTAGTGTAATTTAATCAGGTCAAGTGTTGTAAACAGATGCTCCGAGTCTCTCTATTTGGAGAAGTCGAGCCCACTTGCCTGAAATGGCCAACCTTTATTGGGACAAAGTTTTGCACACTTGGATCGTATGATATCATAGAACTAAACTTGTTTCCACTGGCTGGTACAAATTCCAGCAAAAAGGGTAAAATCTTCTTTAATGATCTGATGCTAGTTTATGTAAAAAAAAATCATTTGATTTCTAGTTATCCAAGCGAAAACATGCTATATGAAGGACCCGCAATAATACCCTATATGCAATGTTAACATTTTCTTAATTTTAAGTAATCTAAAAATACGTGTGTATACAGCATAACAACCATTAACAATATATATTTTTTGTTTTAATGTTGTCAGGGGTCAATATGAGGATTTTGAGAAGATAATTTATCATTAATAGCTTTTATGGGATGACTGCCGCTAACTTGCTATAAACATGTAATATCGTTTAAATGTAACTAGAAATAGTATGGAGGATAGCATTTTTTCAAGTTTAAACAAATTAATGCACTATACCACTAAACAAAAGAACATTTACATTTTACAGGGTTTTGGCTGGTCTGGACATTTATTATCATCCTGAGCTGCTGCTGTGTGTGCCATCATCGTCGCACTAAGCATCGCCTGCAACAACAGCAGAGACAACATGAGATCAACCTCATTGCCTATAGAGAGGTTCACAACTACACCTCACTGCCCTTCTACTTCAGTAAGTAACCACGTGATTTCGACTTTATACCTGCTGCGCAAGCTGTTCTGTTAGTTTGTTACTCAACAACCCAACATTCTCGTGACTATTAAATTTTAAAATGGTTACATTCTAATTCATGTGAAATACATTAAATTATAAAACTAGTAAAAAACTACCTGCTTTTGTTACAGATCAGGACGGTGTCATGCATGAATGCTTTTAATGATGACAGTCAAGTTTGTGCTTTAACATAGTTTTGTTTAATTGGAACACATGCCAAGGAACCCAGTTAAAAAAAAACCCACATCTGTTGGAGAAAGAAGAGAAAATTAATTCATCACAAGTAACTAAATAAATTTAAGAAATAAAACTGACTTCATCATTAACATAAACATTTTCCTGAATTTCAACAGAATGCGAATCAAGATGAATATATAGGTTTCAGTCATATTCGGCAATTCTTATTAAAAGCCTGAGATTATTTTTTTTTAGAAACTGCATTTTAAAAAGTTAGAGCAAGAAATTATACATTTTGATACTTATTGTGATCAGTGAATAATGTGGGAAGTGGTAGCTTGGTGTTGGTGCTACAGTGTTTGACTGCCTGGTAGGCCATCCTTTATTTAATTCCCAGCACTACCAATCTGCCAGTGCTGAGTTCCTGATCCAGGCCCTTAACACTCAGCTGCTTAGTTAGATAAGATGCTGTAGATAAGGCTGTCAGCCAAATTCCGGGAATGTAACTTGAGGGGTTTACTTTAATCAAGCTGCCATAACAGTTTGATCCTCAACAACATGTACAATCTATTTTTTCCTTTTCAGGGTTTCTACCCAGCTACCTTTTACCTGCATATGAGGAAGTAGAAAATCGACCTCCGACACCACCTCCTCCATATAGTCCCTCACAGCTAGGTCAAAGCACAGATTCAGTCAGTTCTGAGCAAAACCCGGAACTGTGTCAATCACTTCAGACAGGTTCCACAGCTACTACATTAGAGAGCAACTCCACTGTGCACTGCATTGAAGAGGCCAGTCATTCTCCTGCTTGTCGGCCAGCAGGTGATGAGCACAAACCCTACCTAAGCTTTGATGAGACCAGACAGCATCAGCAGGTTGCGTCAGCAACTTCAACCGAAATAAGCAAAAATTTCAAAGAACTTTCAAAATCTGGGGATCAAGGACTTGAGTGCTTTTCTGATAGCAAAGACATGACAGTGGGGCGTCATAGACGCTTTACTGGAGACTCTGGAATTGAGGTGTGTATATGTAGCCGTGGGCCAGGAGAAGGAGAGGATGAAGAGGAGGATGAGCTGAAGGAACTTGAGGGACTTTTGGACAGAGAAGAATTACAAAAGCAGGACTTTTGTGACAGTTGCAACTCCCATAATGATAGCCTTCATGGGCCAGGTGATGAGGAGCAGGGCTTCATTAGCCCTGAGAGAAACCATGAGCACAGTGATATTCCTGTGCAGCGCCTGCCTATCAGCCTTCAGTTGCATACCATCAATGAACAAGAGGCTCCTCAGCAGGGTAACAGCACAGATCCTCAAATCTAAGCACCATCACCACATTTTAAAGTCACTCTGTGGGTCAATGTCTCTCTTTAATTTCTGACTGAACTGTTGCTTTGGCTGCCTTAAAAAGTGTGAATGTTATGCAGTGGTGTTAGATTTATATACGAACTGTAGGACACTGCAGAAGTTATCTTTTTGTTTTTGTAGATTTTTTTAACTTTGCTTTCTATTTGATAGACCCAGTAAGTGGCACTTATCAACAAACGAGGGGTTTTAGACAATGAGGCAAATATTTAAATAAGTAAAAAGAGCTGCTGTTGAAAGCTGACTCAGGTTTGTTTGTATAGAGGAAATTTACTGTAAAACTAAACTGAAATTAATTTATTTAAGATTTTGCTGTGTAGCATTTTGCCAAATTTAGACAAAGCTGATGACACCCTCTCTTAACTGGCTAGAAAAACTGTGTACATGCAAAATAGTTAACTAATTTATAGTTTCTTTTTTTTAAGCTGCCCGGAAACATAAAATCTGACATTGATGCAGAGCATATATTGATGCAGTGTTCATATTATTTTCAGATTTAAATCTAAATCTCGAAGTGTTCTATATGGCTAAATTTATGTGGACACCTGACCATCTCACGCTACCGGATGGTTTATTGCCAAACTGTTGCCACTCACTTGGATAGTTTTTTTTAGGATTGCATTGCAGCCAAGTGATTTGCTCATGCTTATGGTTTGATATTTGGTAGATGTGGGTGTTTATTTGTCCACATGGTTTAGCTGTTTAGTATATTCTTTAGAAATAGTTTCTTTTAGTATTAAACAATCAAACTAAATATGGGCAAGTGTGAATATCACTTGAGAACCATGTACTTGATATGTACATATTAAAAATATAAAAAATCTGAATGTAAATATTTAGTCTAGCTCAGTGTGTAAAGTAAAGCACATTGTGTAGACTCTCAGTTTCTGGTTTCTTTACAACACCACCCCCTCCCCCCACACACACACGCACGTAAATTGGGTGCTAATTAATTTAACGTTTTTATATATGCGGTGCTCAGCTAAATGGTTATTAACATTATTGTAGAGGGCTGTTTATTATTTCTTTTTAGACTTAAAAAAATCTAAATGTTCTAAAAAACAACCTTGTAAAGGTACTGATTGAATAATATACTATAATATACTTTTTTAAGGTTTAACCTGAACATATAGCCGTGCTGTAAACAGAAATTATGTTAATCATACAACAGGCCGTGCTGCTTTTTTTAAATAGGTTAAATTCCAGTCTAAATGGGAAAAATTTTAAGTTTGAAGCTTAACTGGCCACATTGTGTTTATAGCCTTCAAGTGTAATGAAGGTTTTCTTTTGTTATACTGTGGCAGTAGAGACTGCTTAAAGCCGCTTCACTGCATTCCTGCACACACGCACAGAATATGAAAATATATATATATATATATATATATATATAGGTACGCATGAAACTAAGAGATTGAGAATTGAATTTTAGTCACTTAATCTGTTTTTTTTTTTTTTTGACCTTTGGTGTGAATAATCAGTAAGGCTTCCAGCAACACAGTATTTAGATTGTGATCAGTTCAAAGGACAAACATCTGACATCTTTACACAAATATTTAAATCAAACCCAGTAGCTTCCTTCTCAAGTAGAAGGAAGGCAATAGTATTGCAAACAAATTTAAACCCATGAATAAAGACTTATATAAGTCTATATATAATTTCCTTTTACAACACGTCATTCGTGTTCAGAACCACTTCTGTTCCATTAGATTGTTAGACTTGTCGACTTTATTGTTGTTGCTTAAGCTTTATATTATACTGTTTATATTCTATTATACCAAAATAATGTGTAAGAAGAGAAAATAAGTAGTTTTTTTCTGTCTCTACCATGGTGTCCTTGCACTGTTTTTAATTGATGCATTACATTTATTTGCTCTAAGGTTTACAAAGGATTTAGCAACAATTGTGCTCTAAGTTTAGTTTTGCCATAAGACCTGGTACTATATATTTTTTAGTTTTGTATCTGTAGTTGCCTTTTTATAGAACATCATTTTCTGCTATAACTAACGGTTTGTATACATCCTCAACCAAATGAATATTGAATACTGTACATTTATGAATAAAACATCTTTAAACACCATATAGTTGTTTTGTTATAAATGCTTTAATCATGGTTTTAAATTCTTTATAATGTATAAATAGTCAAAATTATACTTTATTAAACATGAAAGAGGATTTTTTAATAAAATAAAACTATTAAAGTAAGTTGTTACTGCATGCCTACTTCCTTGTCTTATTCGCACTTATTTTACTTTATCACAGACATGCAGCTGAAGCGACCTTAAACACATTCAGTGGATTGGTGGTTTTACTCTTCCCCAAAAACATGTTTTAATGCTGGCCTTTTCTTCTATTATCGACGATCTCTTCCTGCCAGTATTCAGTACAACCCATAAACAGTTCCTACATTGCTACGTAGCAACAAAAGTTTTAAGACAATGAATACCAAACTCTTGTTCTAACTTTTATAAGCAAATCTTTCAAAAAAGAAAATTGTATGCCTTAGCCTGACTCTGAGTTTTGGCTCTGTAGCTTAGTTTCCCAGCCTGTCCTGAGTCTGGCAATGACTTTATATTTCTGGGGTTGAAGAACCACTCCAAATTTTCCCTGCAGCTCAGGCAGTGGCTGACCAGCCGGGACCTCTAAAGTAAACCTTTGCAAAATCCACGAGAGGAAGAGGAATAGTTCCAGCTTGGCTAGAGCCTCACCGAGACACACACGCACTCCAGCACCGAATGGTAGATAGCTGAGTGATGGACAGCACAGACTGTTGCCTTCCTCATTTAGGAAACGCTCTGAGTGAAAAGAAATAAAATAATAAATTAGGTAAAGCCATTTAAAAAATTTGATTTCACAACAGTGGCCTTAAATTGGGTAATGAGTGCAGGATTTACCTGGATTAAATAGTTCTGGGTTTTTCCACTCTTTTTCATCGTGGTGCAAAGACCACAGATTAACAATGACTCTTGTCCCTTTCTGTACAGTGTATTTTCCTATACTGTAAAAGGATTAGAGATGGAATTTGAGCTATACGCATATTTAAGATATATTAGTGGTTTTGCACATTTTAATTTATTATTGAATTGTGATGTAAGATTACTTTGTATCTGAAAGAGCCACGTGTGGAATGAGAAGTGGTGAGACTGGACGGATACGGAGCACCTCTCTGATGGTGGCTTCTAGGTAGGGCAGATTCCCTCTGTCATTAACCTGGGGATGCCTGTCTTTACCAATCTTACTGTCCAATTCCTTATGAATCTTTCTCTGAACCTGAAAACCATAAACCAAGAAAATGTCAAGCTGTTTATATCTGTTTTTATAATGATTCTTATCCCGAATAGCACCAGCGAGAGGATACAGCACTATCAGTAATGTTTAACAGGAGATATCGACCCCAATGCTGCTGTGCATATTTATATAATGTTTTTTGAGAACTGATTGACTAGTTAGACATGAAATGGAAAAACCAAGTACCTGTGGATGATGGAGAAGGTAAAGAATGGACCACTTCAGCACAGTGGTTGTAGTCTCCACCCCAGCACCAAAAATATCCCCGACAGTCATGAGTAGATGATCGTCAGTAAGACCGACGTCCTGAGTGTTTGTGTTGTTATTCTCAGAACTGTGTTTGGCTTGCAATAGGGCATCCAACAGATCTCGTTGGATGTTATCACTGAAGTCTGCCTGCAGATGGAGACACAACTCAAGTAAGTATATATGCCAGACAGTAAATAAAAGGAAGTGTGCTACAGTGTGATTTTTGTGAAGTAGGATGTGATCCTGGATTAATATCCTTTGCTAATGCTGAATCAATCAACAAATCATCAGATGCCATCAGATGCCCTTCTTGTATATGAAATGTAATATTGTATAATGTATTATATAATGGCGGCGCGGTGGCGCAGTGGTTAGCACCGTCGCTTCACAACAAGAAGGTCCTGG
>JAOTQW010000032.1:9053284-9064725 GCA_026260075.1 Sisor rabdophorus | reverse complement strand
AAGTGATTCGCTGTGGCGACCCCTAAATGGGAGCAGCCGAAAGGAGAAGAAGATCGTGACACAACCTAATAGCCCAATTATTTCATATTTTATTAAGATTTGCCATATGTAGAATATGAATAGGACAAGGAAATCATATAGGGGTTAATTATATAGTTTTTCAAAAAATTGATTTTGCTGTTGTCAAAGCTGCAGTTTATTCTGCAGGCAACAGGGGGTCTGAAAAGACTCCAAGCATACTACAAATTGAAAAGGAAAGTGTTATCAAAATTATGTACTCACCAACACATGTGCAGCTCGAAACAGGTAGCTGAAGGGGTAGTAGAGGAGATTAATGAAGGATGCAGCATACAGATCAGCATAGCGCATCACCTGAGAAGCAAACAGCGTCTGCTGAGAGCCACTGCGGAACAGACTCCCCATCATTCCATAACACATGTCCATGTCATGAGTTACTTTCTGTTACAAATGAAATCATATCCAAGTTGTATGAATAAAAAATCTCAAACTGAGCTCAAACTCTTCCAAGTAAAATAACTACCTTAATCTGCCTCTGAATGGAACCAATGTTCGGTCTCTCGTTACTGCTGCTGTCCAAATGCCTGCAAGCATATTATTTTGGGGGTTCAAATGTAAAGACAGGAAAAGTAAAATCAAATACACATTTAATGACACAATCTGTATAAGAGCCTGCAAGGGCAAAACAATTGTCCAGTTCCTTCTGTATGTCTGTGACTTCAGAATTAAATTCAAATGCAGTACCAAGTAAAACAAAAATAATGTATATGGTTCTAAACATTTTAAGCAAATAAAAACCTAAAAAAGTCTGGCATGCATTTGTATTCAACCCTCTTTACTCTAATACCCCTAGATAAAGTGCCATCAATTGTCTTTAGAAGTCATCTAAAATATAGGCCATCTGTGATTTATTTAGTCTCACTATGAATACACCGGTACTGTGAAAGCCCCAGTGGTTTATTAGAGAACACATGTAAAGAAACAGTACCATGAAAACCAAAAGAAATCACATGACAGGCCAGGGATAAAGCTGTAGAGAAGTTTAAAGTAGGGGTTAAGTTATTTTTAAAAATATCGCTTTGAACATCTTAAGGAGCAATGTTTAGGCCATCATCCAAAAATGGAAAAAATATGTCACAACTGCAAACCTACCCTAACTGACAGGCAAAGCAGATATAATGACCCAGTTAACGTCCAGACCTAAAACCCATTGAGTATCTGTGGCAGGACTTAAAATGCTGTTCACAGTCTCTAGATGTGCAAAGCTGGTAGAGACATTCCCCAAATGGCATGCAACAGTAATTGCAGCAGAAGGTGGCTCTATAAAGTATTGGCGCAGGGGGGCTGAATGCAAATGCACACCACACTTTTTTTCATTAAAATTTTGAAAATAATCTAACATTTTTGTTCCGTTTAACAGTTATGTCAGGCTTTTGGTTTTGTGAGCCCCGCAGTGCATGTACTTGGTATTCTTTATGAAAACAAACTAACACATTTGAAGGACACCTACTTGTAGAGATCTGCCAGTAAAATATCTAGACTCTGCAGCTCCTCAAAAAGAGCTGTAAAAAGTATATAACAATTTTACTTACAAAAAACTCTCTGTTCTCATTTCATTTCTTACAATTCATAATGTATATACACAACAAAAACAGGACCTGTTTTTCAAAGGACATATACTCTTATTTGTGCTTATACTGTTAAAAAGCATGAAAAACAACATGACTTTTTATTATAGAATCATTATTTAAAGATGTAAATACCACAAATTCTCAAATAACTCAAAAGAAAAGTACGACTTACAACTCTTGTCAGTCCAGACATGCAGCTCTTGCGCTAACTCAGGAATCACAAGGAATGTTCTCCAACCCTGACGCTTCTTAGACTTCAAAATATCACCAAAAATGTGGTCACCAATGTACAAAATGTCTTTCCCTTTTGTCCCCAATAAATCACATACAATGTCTGAGGATCCTGTAAATTAAAAGCAAAGGTGACTAATCATTTGATGATTTAATGAAACATTTAATTCCTTTAAGGTGTTTGAATATTAGGCCTAAAGATATTGTTACCTACCACCAGAGTACACAATGCCATGTTGCAGTGGCCCTGTGTAAGTTCCGATCTTCAGTTTCCCAGTGGTCTGCAAGAAGAAATGTAAAAAAATAAATAAATCTATAATCACAATTATGGATATCAATTAAAGATAATATAAACATTATCAATATAATATCTCGGTCTTAATACAAAGGATTGGGTGATGCGTTGCTGAAAGCTGTGAATCACTGTGGAAATGAAAGTTAGCTGCATGCTTCTAACACAACAAGCACTGTGCCATCTTACTGTATCAACTTGTCTCAAGACTGTGCCCGCTCCAAAAAACAGAGGCTTCCTGGCATCAACCAAAATAAGATCAAAGTAAGATTGCCAAGGACGATGTGGTGTGCCAACCTGCAAAAAACACATGCAAATATTAAATCATTTACTTATTCAATACATTTGCATTTAACCCCTAAATGATTCTATATATCTAAATAGGGACACAGTAACAAATTATGGGTTGGTGATTTTGCAGAATATACAGCCAATCTAACTTTGTTTATTAAATAATTATGATAAAAAGAATATATATTTATTCAGAAACAGGGATACTGCTGTACACAGTTTATACTTGTACAAAGTCTTACAGTTGCAGGACAATTATTATAATCACAGATTTAACTTACTTTTGGACCATGAGGGAAGTCAAACAGGTACGTCATTATTTTCTAAAAAAAAAAATGTAAATATGGGAAAAATAAGACAGAGAAAAATACACATTTTGTGTAAAATGTAGATTTTCTCCAGTTAAATTCTAGATCACAAAATATATCATGTAATAATATAAATATTTATAAATGATGTATTAAAAGTAAGAATATTCTATAACATTATATATCCATTAGATTTCATGTTGTATTACTCACATCAGTATACTTGTAGTCACTGTTAGTGGCCAGGAAAACTTTGGCAATTTCCTTCATGCGACTAAGAAGCAAAGGCAACTTGGCCTTGAGGAAAAAAGGAAGCATAACTGCACAGCAAAAAGTTTAAGGAAAAATGACAGCAAATATTAACCTGGATTTACTTACATCTTTTACCACATATTGCTCCAAGTTTTCAACAGTCTTCTCTTTCAGTGTACCCTAAAAAAGTAGTCAAAACCAACACATTTTTAGCTTTTTCAGTATGTATATTTGGAATGCAACTTTGACCAAAATGTCTGTTAAATATAATCTTGCCCCAAAATGGACCCAGTCAACTGCATCTCGCACATCCTGGAACATGCTTTTAAAGGACATGAAGAGGTAACCATCCTTAAAACCAGTCTCACAGCTTTGGGGAACAAATGAGAAAAAGATTAAGCAAGATAATGTGTACATTTTACAGCATGACTGCAGAGACAAAAAGTTTAATTAGATAACTCATAGAGTTTATTGATATAAACACACCTGGAATATCTGGAGCAGTTGGTGAAAAAATTAACCAAGCATGCAAAAAGGTAAGTCTCTGTAGAAAAATTAAAATATGTTAATCTTATTCTTATCAATGATAATAATACTATTATTGATGTTGTTGTGTAAGAACATCATATGATATTTGAACTAGTGCTGAAGACCAATGCATGTTTTACCAGGGAGGTTAAAGAGTGTATTAAGGATGTAGAATCGCTCTGTATCACCACGCTGGATGAACTTATTTGGATACAGTTCTCTAATCTCTGGCCTTGTAAAACAAAGAGTAAGAAACAAACCAAACAGGTTCAAATAAGCATGCAACAAATGACAAAAACAAAATGTATTCAGAATAAAAAATTAACCACAATTAGCTGCTTACTGCTATATCATTCAAACATTACAAGTAGAAATATGCCAAGAACCTCCAGGTTTAGCACCAAAATTTCACTATTGGTTAAACCAGATTTGTTTTTCTTTGATAATGTCAGACCAGAAAAATTAATTAAAAATATGTACGTATGCTCTAACATGCTGTGAAAGTAATGTCGTGACGTTTTCATTTCCTTGACCACAGCAATGAAGTTTTTTCTCAGAAAAGAAGCAAAATCAGACCACAGTGTGAAAAAAACGCTAACGTTAGTTCACTAGCATTCTTAATACTGCAGTAAAACAAAATTTATAACAAAAAGAAATACCGTATTCAGTATAAACAGGTATACCAGCTGGCATGACTCCCTGCATGTTCACTTGACACAGTGGAATGTTTGTAAGTGAAATTTAAGCTGTACCTTTTACAATTTGAGTGATGGATAATAGTGGAGAATAGTAATATTATTACATTTAAATTATTATATATATATTATATCCTAACAATATAAGCAAAACAATAAATATTAATTAACTATTTGGACTAATGCAACCAGACCGTAACAAATAAAGACATGCAAGGCTTTATTATTTTTGTTAATTTCATACCTACTTACCCACGCATAAAGTTAAACCCATGGGCACATACCAAAATGTTGCCATACGCATCAACTTTCAACAGATTACCATACAGTGCATCAAATACCATGCCTCTGTAAAAAGACAAATAAAGGTTAGATACAAAAGTATGTGATGTAATAAGACGTGCATAAGAATAACAGAAATTTGGTACATTTTTTGGTTTACCTGGTTGGAAAGGTGGGGTCATAGACAAAATTAAGTAGTTCCTGTGGATAACCAATGGAAACCAGCCTTTCCACTGTCAGATGAAATCCAAGAGATTCATACTCTGGAGATTTATACACTGTAAACATATTGTAAAGATTACAAGTTTGCACTTCAACAGCCATCAACAAAATGTCAGGAACTTTACAACTAATCATCAAAAAATCACCAAATTTGGTGTTAAAATAATTCAATATTTAGGTGTTCAATAAAACAAAATAAAATAAACAAATAAAAAAACAAAAAAATTGCACAGAAAAAAGTAAAAATAGACGACTTCCTGTGGTTTACGGATATTGCAGAACATGCTGTTAACTCATATTAACAATACTTGCTCACCGATGTCAGTTAGACATTTAGAAATAATTAAAAATATATAATGTTAGATAGATAATAAAACTGAAAAATAATTGTTTCCAAAATATTTCTAAAACAAAAGGATCATCAGCAACACAAATCAAGTTCTAAAACATACCCTAAATTAGCCAGCCATGTGTTGGTAAGGTTTATCTAACACAAGGTTATGAGGAGTCTGGAGCTTAGCCAGGCAACTCGTTTGCATTGAAACCACGGCACATGACCAAATTTTAAAATAAATGAGCCATATGGCTTAAAACTGATAGAAGAACTTTGGAGAACTCAGGGGAAACCCTGGAAAACATGCATTCTTATCAGTCCATGGCAGAGGAAAAATTTCAGTCAATGGAAGGGCCAACACACACTCATATTCACTATTATGGGCAATTTAGAATCGCCAATCAACCTAATGCAAATGTTTTTCCTGGAGGAAACTCACGCAATTGCTGGGAAAACATGCAAACTCCCCACAGAAAGACCAGGAATCAAACCCACCACCTTTTTGCTATGAGGCAAACTATAGATGCAATGCAACACAAGTGTGACATGTTAGTGCTTATATCTTATATGTTTAGTACTTTATGTAATATAAATAACACAGTACTTGCCTGCTAAAGTGTAATCCATATCAAAGCCAAAGCATTTAATCTTCTCCATTGCCAAACTTCTGTTGACAAAAACTCTGAGAAGGAAAAGAAAAAGAAATAACTGAAAAGAAAACATTACTTATAAAAAAGGATTTCCTAAAAATACTAGTATAATTGTGTCTTAAACAAGTCAATCAGAAGAGCAATAACATTTTTTTTTTGCATTAAGTGATTTTTTAAAAGTATATTATCCCGTATAACATATGATAGCAACACAAGGTTAAAATTTTGAATAAATCATTCTTTATTAAAGACATTTATTATAATTGTATAAAAATACAGAAACAATATTTTAAAATGCCGTAAACCAAAAATCTAATTAAATAAGCAAATAACAGTTGCTGAAAATAATGTATTTATTAATGAGGTTAGAAAGTAATTAATAGAAATAACAGAATTGTCTATGCCCATTGTGGTTCAAAAATCTAATGAGTTCTCTCAAATAAGTTCTGTTAAATAATCACCTTTCTGCCAAAGTGTCACTGAAATGCAGTGTTCCAATTGGGGAGGGGGGTATATTGAGTGTAAAAAGGAGAAAATGGAGGAAAGGTCTTACACATTTGAAATTCCAATAAGACCAAAAGTGGTCTTTCTAAGGGCACCTAAAGGAGGCCACACCACAGATGAAGTCTGTTTAGAAAAAGGTGATGATTTTGGTGGACAATTTATCACTCACAAGAGTCAATAGTTCGGGTCAACGGCAAAACTTTTGCATACCTCATAGCAGGATGACATTGGGCCAGTTCCCGTGGTAAGCTTTGTAATAGAGGAATAAATGTACTATACATTACTACAGTACGTACATGGGCTCATTTTCACTGAATAGTAATAACAGTATTGGAGTGTTGATGAATAAACACAAATTCAAACAATGACTGAACTTGACAAGTTTGCTTGTTATGATTGAATATCATGAGGACACTGCTTCAGTTTCACCTGCTACTATATATCAATCAGACAATGTCAGTCTGTGTGCACTCAGTAAAAGTATACTGCCGAAATTTTGCAAAATTCATCACATATTCACTCATCAATGTCATGTCAGTTAACATCAAATGATTAAAACAGACTGAAAACAACAAAAATGCTTATGTCTTATGCATTTAAGGAAATTAAATAACATGTCGATGATATACAAATTGATAGTTACAAGCATCTCTTGTTTATTTTACCACAGAAGGCTGTGGTAGATTAAATCAATGTTAACCTAAGTAACCTTTTTAATACAGGAACACATTTTCTCTGTATTGTGTAAAGTTTAATGTTATTTTCTATCAAGAAAAAAAGGAGACTGGTGATGAAGCTGTATTTAGTTGCTATCAAGGATGGCCTGAGGCTTAGAGCGGTCCTAAGCAGAATTCGTTTGGGGGCCCTTCGGGGCAACTAATATGACTAAATATCAATCCTTGATAACTAAAAATATCCTTTTATCCATATAACAGACAGAAGGTTTTTAAAATTCAGGGCTTTTTAAAATTCATATTGCATTTTCGTATAATTAATATTGTTTATTGAAATATAGCAAAACAATCCATCACTTAATGTACTCTTCGGGCCACCTGCTGGTCAGCGGTACAACCTTAAGCCTTGGGCTGTCTCTAGTTGCCATCATGAAATAACAAGAAAAACTAATTTGTCCCACATATGTTTTAGAGCACTGAATGCAAATGTAATTAAGGAGTGACGTTTGTTAATAACTTATTAAATGTGTCAAACAAGAGTTGTAAGTCTCTTCAATAATAGTTATAGTAGTGAACCTAAAGTGTCATTCCTTACTTATTTGTATAAAACGTTAAAATATATGTATACAAATGTTTAATTAAAAGGATTGTTAAAGGTAGTACAGTAAGTTTACAACAATCAAATATATTAGATAAAACTTACTAAATAAACTTCTAACTATATACGAGGCTATATTAACAAAAAGCAGGTAATAATTTGTGTGTGAAAAATACCCAAAGCAAATATACTCTGTACTCCAATTCAGATTTATTCCTTTGTTTCAGGTTTACCTGTGATAGGCTTCTCGCCTGTACTTCTTAATGGACATGCCATCCATGTTGGCAGGCAGTTCAGGGTAGTTCTGTAGATGGTCACTCCATGACGTCATCTTGAACCGTTTCTGTGATCTAAAGAAGTTTAAGAAATACAGACTTGTCATTTAGTATTATTTGGAGAAAAAAATTATTACTGGAATATAAACTGACAGCAAAGATTTTAATTGCTGCTCTTTTAATCAACTTCTTTCTAAAACCTTGTCTAACATTGTGGTTACAAACGTTTTGACTAACTTGGGTTTAACCTCTATTCTATAAGCTATTCAGTTGTTAAACCAAAAGCACTTTTCCAACGTAACAGTGATTAGCACTAGTTAACTTGTTATTACCAAACACTGTCCAAAAATGTATCGATGTAAACAACCTATTTCTTAATACCGCTAAAAGTTTGCAGCCGAAGTCTATGATTACAGAGAAATGTGTAAACTGTTTAATTAGCCGCGATGGTTATGATTAGCATTAACGTTACTTCCCCTTACGTTAGTTTTTATTGTCGAAAGCTTAACAAGCAGCTAACACCTTCTGTGAAAATCAACATTTTTCTTCGTGTTAAGCACTTCCATAATACTTCACCCCGTTAAAATACCAAAACTGAACATTGGAGTTCCGTGAATGTTTTGCTCCTTAGCTCTCACCCCGCTATTCCTCCGTCTGAAAGAACTGCAATAGCCTGCATAGTGCGCATGCGCAAAATCGCCTCATGCCTTCGCACCAGTCTGTCGCATCTGCATTAGCAGCCTCTGTCCTTTTAAAACTAGCAGTGACTCTATTTCTGTACTACATTTTTGTTATATTTAGTAACAACAAAACAGACCCCAAAACATATATAATAACAATAAAAAATATAATAATGAGGCGCGGTGGCGTAGTGCTTAGCACGATCCCTTCACAACAAGAAGGTCCAAGGTTCAAATCCCGGGCTTGGGGTCATTCTGTGCGAAGTTTGTATGTTCTCCCCGCGCTTGCGTGGGTTTCCTCCGGGTACTCCAGTTTCCTCTCACAGTCTCCCACAGACCCTAAATTGCCCATAAGAGTGAATGTGTGAGAGTGTGGTTGTGTGTGTGGCCCTGCGATGGATTGGCGACCTGTCCAAATGTGTTAAAAAACACATTTTATATTAAAATAAGGTCATTTTCTTTGTTTTTACCCCAACTTGAAGGCATCATAATGAAACACTAATAACCCCGGATCAAGCTCACAAACAAATTTTTTTTATTAAAATAGTCAAATTTTATGTGTTTTTACCCCATTTCAGTGGCATCATAATGAAATAATTATAACCCCAGATTACGTTTTAAAATATTTGTTTACAGCAAATTAATTCAGATTTTTTTTCATCCACGAACATAGCGACAGGGTAGTTAATTCGTTTGAAGTGAAAACGACACCTGCTGGATGAAAAGGTTCCCAACAGCGAATGAAGCGAAAACGACACCTGCTGGATGAAAAGGTCTCCAACAGCGCAGAAGGGTTAATACATTTTGGTGCAAACTTCAACAACTTTAGAGACAAATCAAATGAAGCGACTGTAACTTATGCTGCCGGTTTGTTTACCTTGATTTTCTAAAAGGAAATTAGAGAAATAAGTCATAAAGTGACTACCTGGAATACCCGGAGAAACCCACGCCAGCGCGGGGAGAACATGAAACTCCGCACAGAAACACCCCGTGCCAGGAATTCGAACCCAGGACCTTCTTGTTGTGAAGCTCTCAACAGATTTAATTAAACTATTTGGTCAAATTAATTACTGTAAATTATTGTTTTACCTGTATGTGTACTGGATCACCGGGAAATCATTTGGACAGATAAACTGCTGCTTGCTCGCCATTTTCAACTCCTTTTTTGATAATGATGTGACTGACTTTCGACACGGAGATTTTAAGCTTGTATCCAAAACTAAAAACGTCACAAAATTACAACGTCACCATAAAGCACTGTAACAGTCACTGATTTCTATGTACTACTGATGTCTGAAAAATGTCTGATTCGCTTTAGCTGTGAACTGAGACAAAGTCACCAGCCAAGAAAACTCTCCTTAATCCTGTAGAAAATATATAAAGGACTTCATAAAAACAGTATTATACAAGCCTGCTCCTATATAAATTTCATTTATCTTTTATACTTATTGCTTATATGCTTAATTCCTTTATTTGGGGTCACAGGGGTCTGCTGGAGCATATTCCATCGCACATGGGTTAGAGGCAGGGGTACACCCTGCACAGGTCGCCAGTCCATCGCAGGGCCACATACAAACGAACAAGCAAACACTCTCATTTACTCCCATGAGCAATTTAGATTCACCAATCAACCTAATGATAACATATTTTTTGAACTGTTAACTGTTAATTTCCTAAATTAATCCAGCAAAGCGAAAAAAACATATACATTTAAATTCATCTAAATTTTAGATGATTCATTTATTCATTCCTTTATCTTCTTTACCCCCCCCCCCCCACACACACACACACAACCACTCGTACTCACACTCACTCTTATAGGCAATTTAAAATCACAAATCAACCTAATGCGCATGTTTTTGGACTGTGGGAGGAGACCGGAGTACCCGGAGAAAACCCTTCGAAAACTTCGCACAGAACGACCCCGTGCCCGGGATTCAAATTCGGATTCTTGTTGTGAGGTGACCGTGCTAACCACTATGTCACCGCGCTGCTCAATTCTGAAAAGCATTGCACACGTTTCCATCAGTTTTCTGTACCGTTGTGTACCGGCCATTGTGTATATAAGATTTTAATTAGCATGCGTATTTAGCATTTAGTCAGCATTATGTGAAGCATATGTACATATTTTATAGTGATTTTGTTCTGAATCACTTTGTAGACATACTTGTATTATTAAATTTATACATTTGCATATGAAAATATTATTATAATATTAAAAATAATGTTTAATTACATGCAAACTCATTCATTCATCCACTATACCCGCTTATTCCCAAATCCAGGTTACAGTGCACATCCCATTCCAGCGCGCATAGGGCGGGATACCCCCTGGGCAGGACGCCAGTCCATCGTAGGGCCACACATTTAGTTACTGTGAAAAAAGGAACCGGGCAAGGGGTCTTGCAGCTTGTATGCTCTCCTGGTTTACTTTGGGTTTTCTTCCACAGTTCAAAAATGATAACTGTTGATTCTAATTTACCCATACGAGTATAAGTACGAGTGTGTGTGTGGTCCTGCAATGGACTAGCGACAGTCCGGGTTTCCTCCATTTCTTGAAAATTATTCCTTCACGAAACGATAAAGTGATCAAAAAATGTTTGACTCTATTTTAACCAAAAAGAGATTCTCTAAATGCATCGGCAGGGGGCGAAATACGTTAATGTCCTGCAACAAAACTAAAAGAAAAGTCACAACATTAAAGACACATTTAAGAGATCACCTAATTTTACCTTTTGTTACCCTCAAATGTTAATAAAAAACTCCTTAAATAAAAATCCATAATTTATTGTTTTTTTTGTTAAAGTTTTTAAAAGTTTTTATTTCTAAAAAGCAAGTAAGGGTTAAAAGTATTCCTAAAAAATGTCTGCCTATTAAAATAACTTTTTTGTACATGAGCTTTGCAAATATATATGCAGTCCAACAACATGTGCATTAGGTTGATTGGTGACTCTAAATTGCCCATAGGAGTGAATG
>JAOTQW010000032.1:9035174-9049461 GCA_026260075.1 Sisor rabdophorus | reverse complement strand
TAAATTGCCCATAGGAGTGAATGTGTGAGTGTGTGTGTTCGTGGCCCTGCGATGACCCCGGATTCGGGAATAAGCGGGTAAAGAAGATGAAATGAAAAAAAAAAGATTTGGTGCCTCTGTGCAAGTTTACAATAATGATCTTTACTGAGTATGTAAATATTACAGTAACAATTAGTAATAATATCGAGCAGATTGTTTTGATTCAAGATTTTAAAGAAATATTACATTTACTCAGGTTACACAGTACATGATGCAAAATGGTGCAATTGTAGCAGATGGAGTTAATTATGTAGTGACAATGTGACTCAGTTTGGGCACTGAACTGAGACTCTCAGGTAGCAGAGGTTGGCAGAGCCACACAGACTTGGCTTTATCTGATCATTTACCCCGTTTGCTCCATGCTTTCAATTCTCCCTCCTGTTACAGGAATTGTTAATGTTTAGTTTATGTATGTGGGTTTAAGTATAAATACAAACAGCACTCTTTCATCAAAATCTTTTTTAAACAAACAAGAACCCCAAACTGGAATCCCGGGCTGGGGAGTTTTCTGTGCTGAGTTTGCCTGTTCTCCCTGTGCTTGTGTGGGTTTCCTCTGGGTACTCCGGTTTTCTCCCAACAGTCCAAAAACATGCATTAGGTTGATTGGTGTCTATAAATTGCCCATAGGAGTGAATGTGAGTGTGTATGGTTGTGTCCTCGGATTCGGGTATAAGGAGGTATAGAAGAACCCTAAACCTGATTTATAAAACTGTACATCTAAAAATAGAAATAATGAATTAATAAAAATAGAGAAATGGAGAGTGATTACATTTTATTTTGATTAAAAGTTTACAAGTTTCATGTCAATGACCACTAATTGTACTTGCATTTTAATTAGATTTTTGGAAGAAGCCTCTGTTTAGAGAGATTTACATTTTTAAATTGGTTTTATGTTGCCTCACAAACCCTGTTTAAATAGTGTATTTTAATTTACTACATATGAATAGTTATATTACTATTCTATTCTACATTAATTAATTTACTATTTAATAATATAGTTACTTTCCCTAGGCACTTTACAAAACAAGCTTTACACAAAGGCTAACAAAGCGATATGGAACATTAGCCTGTTAATACAACAACAAGTAAAAAACGTATCAAATAAAAATAGAATATCCATGGTAATATTTCCATTGCACTGCAACATTTCTCGTACAAAACAAGAATCATATAGCCCAAATAAAGTGTTATTTTGGCATGATGCCATCACATTTGGCCTAGGTTGTATCAATGATTTAATGAGAGTTTGTCATGATGCAATACATAATAATTTATACTGGTATATTACTTACCTATAGCTAAAAATGTGTATTTCTTCACAGTATGTTCAGTTTACTTAATGTTTAACAATCCAATATATTTTATTTTAATTCACTGAATAATTAAATGTTTTTTTATTCAACATGTGCGGTTTTAGTGCTGGCACAGAACGATGATGAGATATAAATCCTTTCTCCTCCAGATGGGCTGCATTGCCATTGAGGCTAATTACTAGAGGAGGTTGAAGTCACTACAGCTGCACTGCATCATTTCGGGCATGTTTCTGGCAAGAAACCACAAAGCCAGACACACACGTGCGCACACACACACTGGCTTGTAGGCACACGTGCAAATGCACACACCGAAGGCAGTTAAATTTGGGACAGAACATTATCTATGGTGTCTGGAAGCTGAAAGAGGTGACAGTAAAGTGGGTCACCTTCCTTTGTGCCATAAGCTTGCTCTTATCATTAGAGCTCAATAAAAGATGTGGATTTAAAATAGAGAAACATTTTCCCCTCTGACTTTTGATTTTTTTTTTTGACAAACATAAATTCTGCTCTTAAAATGATAGATCAAGATATAATATTATATGACAGAAGTTGTTATGCAATTAATTGCCAATACACCATATAGTCTAAAGCATCGGTACAATTGATCATCATCTCTGTATGTGTTGTTTTGAATATTTTATTCCAGATGTAGTTTTGCACATTCTATAATAACCTCCACACTTCAGAACAGTCCTTCCACTAGATGGTGTTATGTAATTGTAGGGATTCGTGTTCATTCAGTCACAAAAGTATTAGTTAGATGAGACACTAATGTCAGCTAAAAGGGTCTAGAAGGTCTTACACCTGTCTGTAAGTCTACCTAGCATAACCTTAATTCATTGCACGAGTGAAACCTTTAGTGTTGAATAATTATTTCTCTACTTTAGTTATTGCTGACATAGTGAACTAAAGAATAAATGTGTTAATAAAATGGTTTTTTTAGCATACTGTTAATATAAAAAAACCTGTTGCATAAACAGCGTAAAACAAGAAATTAAGTGTTGTCACAGACAGTCGTAATCTGGGTCAGTATCCCTTACTTTAAGTCATTCATGTATACTGAAGAGGATAAAAACCGCAGATGAAAAACGTCTTCAGTTATGACGGTGAGGACAACAGTGCTTATTTGTGTCAGTTTTTCAGCCTAGTCTACCGTCTGCCTAAATGATCAATACCTTCATGTTGTAGGTCACAAGTGGCTGCACTATATGGGTAAAAGCTGGTAAAGTTAATTAAATGTGAATTGCCTGTCAGTATGTATGCTTTCCTGGCTGTGTGTTTCTAAAGAGTGAGACAGAATAAAGCTGTGCCTTGTGTGCCCCCAACGAGCGATCACTGCTCTGCCGTTGCCATGGCGACAGTGCCCTCTCTGGGTACGACAGGCTGGAGAAGTTGCTCTGGATCTGCGTCATATTTTTTTTTCCAGTGGATCTGTGAGCACTCTCCCGCCTCTTCTCGTGCTCTACCACATCATTCCTCTCTCTCTCTTTCTCTTCCTCTCGCTCTGTCAGTCCTTTCTTTGTTTAAAGGCTAATTGACACAGCTTCAGATCGTAGGCACTAAGCTTGGTCTGCCACAAACATCATAGCTTTTGAAGAGAAAGAACGTGGTAAGGGGCCTTAGGCTGTTAAATTATGTAAATTGATTTATGAAAACAACATCCTTGTTATTATCTGTGAGCTTGGTGACAGTGATGACTGCATACTGTGCCTTCTGTTTAAGTTGAGGTTAATTTTAAGTCATGTATAACAGTGTGATTCTCAGGTGGTTATTGTGGGACTGTCAGTTTGTGTGTGTGTCTGTAAGGTGAGTTTGCATGCAGTTAAATGTCTACTTGAAACATTATGAAGTAGAGATAAAGCGAGATGAAGACAGTAGAAAGACTATCTTTGTTTTCAAATGTGGTGTGTGTTTGTGTGTGTTTAAAAAAAGCGATATAAATTGCAAGGGGACCTGATTGTGCAGTCATGAGACCTGATTGTGGTGAATTGCATTTCCTTAGGCTCACTGCTTCAAAGCTTTGGTTCAGAAAACAAAAAAAAAATCCCTTTTCCCACTAAACTGCTGCAGCCACACAGAGAATCTCTAAGTGTAAAATTACTTTAGGATACAGTGCAGCTCATTGAATGCGGTTCACCATTCAAAAAAAAAAAAATTACCTTTTGGCCTTGATATGAATTTATTACATAGCGGAGAAAGGTGCTGTTGAGGAGAGTTCATAAAAAAAACCCTCTTTTTTTATATCTCTATAAAACTAGAAGAAATGGCTATAAAACCTTTCAGTTTTGTAAACGCAACAACTAGAAAAAAATTGAACTAGTGCTTTCTGAGTGCTGTCTCTCTGATAGTGTACTGCTTTTAATGACAGGCAAGACAGACAGACCTACCATATATAATGCTTTATTAAAAGGGTATCTATTTCCTGAGACTGGGATTTCTAAAATATGAGATTGTAAATCTTCTTATATTTATTTAGGCAAAGCAACACTGATCTAAGACTTATTGAGATAAAAAAAACAGGCAACTGAGCAATCAGCTTAAGCCCTGTCAAATTATGAACAATGTGTTCTACATTTGCTTAATGGATTTCTGAATTGGACTTTCCCCCCCATTAAAATGGTAACAGTCCACTACCTATCAGCCTGGGTTTCCTGGGTTTTTTGGACTCTTGAGTGTCCCTGCTCTCCAGGTGGGCTTTGCATTTTTAATCGATGCTGTCTGTAGCCATTAACACCGCCGCTCTTTTGTCAGCACAATTAAAAAATAGGAGCCGATTTTAAAAAATGGAAAAGGTGAACTAATACAACAAACATTAAAGGATAAAAGGGGAAATGTATTTTAGAAGATTTATATGGGCAGAGGGATTTGTAAAGCAGTGGAGTTTTCTGGGTGAGTTGTTTAGCAGATCCTAGGAAATCACAAGAAATTAGGCTGTGTGTGGTGTGTGTGTGTGTGTGTGTGTGTGTATGTATGTATGTGTGTGTGTGTGTGTGTTGCGCGCACCACAGCTTCACTAGGCGATAATGACTCTGTGCCTTAGGGCTCTGCCTGACTCTGTTTATCTCTCACACATTGCGCAAGGTAAAAGCTGCCAAACAGCTGAATTTTAGAGCTAATGTGCAATGAAATCTATCTTGCACACTTCTTTTACACTCTTCTCTTTAACTATCTTTGTACATCTTTTCTCTTGTTTCTGACTTACACTTCCTATCTATCATATACACACACGTGTGTTTCAATTAGCATGTTAATATGTACAGAGAGTCCCTGCTTCCTGATTCTAGTCGAACTCCTGTTTCTACATTCTCCTCCTCACTGCCCTCCCCTTGGCATCTGTTTCTGCTCCTTAGAGGAAGCCCATGCTAGCAGTGCGTGGACTCAACAGCAGCTTTCTGTTCCAAGTAGAGCCAAACATGTGAGAAAATGTCTGTTGGAGGCTGCGCTTGCCCAGGTAAGCACTTCTACTGACTTACTGAACTAAGTGCTGCACACTTGCCTTACTGCATAACTTGCAATGTTTCTTTCTATTGTTATATCCCAGCACAGTAGTTTTATGGTTTAAACCAAAGTCTGTATGGGTCTCTGTTCCAGCAGTTTCCTAATATATATCCACTATGCAATCTCAAATACAGACAACCTGTGTGGAAAAATATTTTTTTGCTCTAACCTGAAAAGCCACTCTGACTGGTTTACATCTGTGTGCTGAATACAGACTTTTCCATGTGACGTAAACTTGTTCTTACAGACCCTGGGGTTGTTTGTAATAAGCAGTGAGTAATGGGTCATAGGCTTTATGTGAACTGTAAAGTTAAAAATCATCCCTTTATTTGTTTAAGGGATCCTGTTAAAGCTAATATTGTTCTTGTTTCTTGTATGTTAAGTGAATGCTTCTTGTATGCTGAGCGCAGGCTTCTTAAACAAGCAAACTTTGCCTTTTTTTTAGGGTTTATAAATTGATGTATAGCGGACTGAAGAGTTTAAGACCCATAGTGTACTTACAATCCTTTCAAGAAGGCTGCTGAGTGTGTGAACAAGGAGATGCCTTGACAAGGCAAAAAAAATTATACCTACTCATAGATCTGTAGGCTTTAAAATGTAATAGCCAGAAACCATGTGGGGAATCTGTAAGCCTAGAGATTTAATATAGATCATCCTATAAGATTAATGGGAATATTATATTTCATAATGCCATAGGTTATTCGTGCACCAAGGTGAGGATATGAGGTGGAATCAGGATCTTGTTCTTGTAATTGTACACATCCTAAAAGAAATAGACTTTTTTATATTGCCATTTTCAGTCTAGCTATAAAAGCCATAGCAATGGATCAACTATGATTATGCAGAAGTTGTAACTAAATTGCAGTGATCACTGCATTAAATTAATAAACACTGATATGAAAATAGCCCAATGTCTGATTAATATGCTTTTTGATATTTATGAACTAACCCCACAGATCCATGAAATAATAGGCTCTTAGGTGATTAGTAAAATTAAAACTGCATCAGTTCATTGACAAGCAAACAGTGAGCACATGAGGTTTGTTCCCTGCTGTCTTAAATAAGATAATTATCAGCCATGTCTTTATAATGTACGGGACTAAGACAAGCTTGGAGTGATGCAGTGACATCAGCACAATTTGAAGTGTCTTTATTTACTCCCCACTGAGATCCATATCTTCTACAAGACATTGACAGCCGGCGTATTTAGCAAGCCAACGTTTCGCACATAACATTTGTTTAAAATCAAGTAGATTTGGTTCACTAGGGTGCATTTTTTATGAGTGTGGTCATGGAAATTTCCACAGCTGTGTGTCCTTTCTGATTGTTCTCTTTTTTAGTGGAGGAGGGAGAAAGAGTTAGAAAGTGGGGGTAAGAATGAATGAGGCAGGGGAAGAAAGAGTGAGAGAGACAGTTGTTTCATGTTGATAAAAGCCATAAAAGCCAGGGACACTCAGTAAAACCTTATTGTGATATTCATCCCGGCTATGAAGACGATGCTATCTCCTTTTCCTAACTCACGGTTAAAGCCCCTCCTCCTAACACATGGTTCTGTTTGAAGTTGAGTTTGTTTACATTCCTGTGCTTATGTGGGCTCAGCGGGAGTGCGTGTAACCTGGACCTCAGAGGTCCCCATCCTCCCGCATACCTGTATAGTTTGGGACTTACATGCCCTGCCTTTTATCGCGCGTTTTTAATTTCAAGTTTGCTGTTTTTTTAAAAAGGTTTAGTCATATAATAGAATCCTTGTTGCATCCTCAAATTTGTCTGTTTTCAATTTACACTTTAATATAATGGCTTAAACTAGTCCTTTATTTTGGAGTGATAATAAGGTTTAAACCAACGACATAGCAGAAATAGTGGGATGGAAATAAAGCTGTTAAACACAGTTATGAAAAGCATAAGCTTCTGCTCTATTCTGCTTCACATATACAAGCACTCTAAATCAGCAGGAGCTCTGCTACTTCATGCAGAAAGTCACATGGTTGCTTGATTAGAGGAAAAATGGCATACGTACAAAGCCAACGCCGTTTCTCATTTCACAATGGCTGTATTCCGAAAACCAAGATTCAGGGCACGATGTGCTGACTGTCAACAATAAGACTGTTCAGATACAGTTTTCCTGCAAAGTATTTGTATATGTGCACACATCTCTAGACATCCCAAAGTTCTGTCTTCTAAGGTCAAGCTCAAACAAAATGGCTTGCTGGTTTGAAAGTCAGCATCCGTTTGCCGAGATTATTGCTGCATGGGACTCATAATAAACTTGAATGTCAGCAAAAGCAAGAATGTGCCAGATGTATGATCTGGGGCGGTGCAGATTAAAGCTGTAATATTGTACAAAAGAGAAAACCATGAGCGCATCCACTCAGTTTAATGACTTCTCCTAATGAAAAACCTTTAAATCCCTGAATACAAATAAATGACAAAATAAGACAAAGGTTATGAGGTGTGTCAGCCTGTAGATTTGCTACCTCAACACTCTATGATGTCCTGTTGATCTGGAGATATTAGTTTTGTAATGGTGCCGTGTTTGTTCTATACAAAGGTTTTTATGTGCACAAACATAAACAAAGCAGTAGGAGGATTATTTAAGTTAAATTTCCCTGGATGTAAAAAACTGCAAGCATAATTACACACTGTAATTGGAGTCTACTCATATGTGTCCATGTTTTTAATTCAGGTTTTAAATCCACTGTGCCCCTGACCTACATGGAGTTTAATATTTAATTTAATGTGAACGGATAAATAAATAATATATGGCAAAATTGCAAAAATGTTCTAGGGGTAAAAATGCATGTGCATTTGGTGAGAAAGCTATGTAACTGGTGGATGATGGAGACAAGATTGGAGAAAAGCAGCACCACCGTAATGTCCATCATCATATATTCTTGCAATGTGAACATTTTATCTTAAAGTGCTCAGTACTGCTGTTAGTACAAAGAATTATATTTATTTTTTTAATCCTACTTTACTAGTATTTAAAACTGTATAGATGCACTCCTTCTCCCACATTCTCTCTCGCACACACTCATCATTCCCACTCTTGAACACATTGTCAGCTCTCTCTCTCTCGCACACATATTCATCTCTCTCTCCTTTTTTTTTCTTGCTCTCACTCTGTTTACTATTTGACAAATGCCACTTTAAGATTTTAATTTACATAAGGATATTAGACAGAATTATTACAACTGCCAAGATATATATTGTGCATAATATATCAACATTAAATGGAACTACACACACACATTGATTTTGTCATAGTTCAGTATTTCTCCCCCTCTTGCAAATGCATTAGCAATTTATAAGTGTGAGATATTATAATTAAACTACAGACTATACATCGACTGAAAGATTTTATAAAATCAATATAGAGTTTTTAGAATCAATACCAATAGTGATAACTTAGCTTATGTGACAGTTAACCGATATGCTTTACAAATATATATTTGTTGGGAGTTTTGGTGTTTTTATTTATTTATTTATTTTTGATTTTTGTTAACTTGAAATAAACTAGAACTTTTATTTATAACGGTCGGTACTGTAATTTTACTCATTTCACAACATTTTCTCTACATCAGTGTACAGGAAAGAGGGGGATCTGTGACTTAATGGTCAATAAATTTTCTTGTTAAAAACAAGCTTTTATCAGATACACAAATAGGTAACAAAAATGAAGGCTCTGTAAATATAAAAAGAAAACATTTAGTGTGGATAAATTAATTCCTGATAAAGCAAAACAATATTTAGGTGTAGTGTAATATTTGCTGACAAACAATTGGAGCAATTAAAAGCAAATCTTGTAAGCACAATTGTTGACTTCTTTCTCCTCTGTAATAGTGGTATGTACACACTTGGGATGTCCCAATACCTATATAGTACAAAACTAATATTTCGTATAAAAACAGGTTTAAATATCAAAAAAACTATTGGCAGAACTGGTTTTGGTCTCAGTCTCTACCACACACTATGTGAACAAATCACAAATTTGATCTCATTCCATATTTATTCCCATTTTTCAGATTATACTGTACTAGGACTGATGTATATATAGGACTGAATGTGATTGAATGTGTGTGTTGACCCTGTGATGGACTGGCGACCTGTACCCCCGGTTCTTTCCCAATGGTGCGCTGAGATAGGCCTTGTGACCCTGAATTAGGGAATAAGCGGGTATAGAAGATAAATGAATAAATAAATGAATGAATGAATGAATGAAACGTTTTTGATGTTAAATTTTATAAATGTAACTATATATATATATATATATATATATATATAAAGGGAAGTAGGATGTCTGATTTTTGTATTGCAGCATAAGCAGGGAATATTTTATAAATGATTGTTATATTAAAGTGCTTACTAAAAAACAGAAAAAATGTCAGTCTATATGTCAAAGTCTATATGAGGTCATGAGAAAACTATTTAAACCGCCAGCGAACTGCAAAGAAGCTCATCTTCTGCACTGAATGATTGTTTATTGTAATAGAGAGAGATGACTCTGAAGCTAGGTCAGTCTGGGGCAGATTGTCTGCTCATCTAAATGAGATGAGAGCCTGTCTCAGCAGTTCTGTAAAATAGTTTTTCAGCATATTCCAGTGCTCCACTGGCAGAGCACAACTGTATATGGCACATTAGATTAGGTTTTAGAGAAATTAGATACATCTGAGTCACATATTTCTGTTAACACTTTATTTTAATGTTATATATATACACATTTATACATTTATAAAAACAAATAACAGCAGAATTCACAACTATGTTTAATAGATTTGCTCTGTTCCAGAGTGATACCCGCAGCAAGGTAAGAAAAAAGGGGGATGATGTGATACACCCTTCAAGCCCAGTACCTACTGTACAAGCCGGTGAAGGCAGTGCTACAGTCTGGGATGATTTTTTTCTTTCCTGATGGCCCAGTTATTTTCACAACAATGTCATGATTCATCTGGCTCAAACTGTAAAATTGTTACACATAAATTGGCCACCGCTAAGTCGATACCAACCCTATTGAGAATCTTTGGGTTGTGCCTTTAGACTTTGCGCAGCAGTTCCACTTTCCCATCTTCAATACAATATCTTGTTGTGACATTGCAGAAGTCTATCGAAACCATGATACAGCAAAGGTGGCCCAGCGAAATATTAGTGCGTGTGTGACCTTTTTTTTTTAGATGGGCAGTATATTTATACCAGTAACCACACATAGTTGTAAATTCTATGTAATGTATTTTTAAGTAATAGAACCCTATTTGTATAACAGATATCTAACAGAACCATTCCACCATTTTCCAATTTATACCTAGCTTACTTATGCAGCTAAACATCACTTCATTTTTTTACGCTAGTGTATGGATTATTTTTACCTCTAACATGTATACATATTTAAATTATGATTTACCTTTGTGCTAATATTTAATTTAAACCTTTATCCGTGTTTAACCCCCCCCCCACTCCTGTAGTTGTCGCTGACACGTACAGTCACTGATATTAGTGCCACAACAGTGCCTTTAGGCAGTTGTTTGTACAGTCATCCTTCTGGTGCAGTTATTATGGCCGTCACATCCCATGCCTGTCTCCAGAGTATTATCACACTCTGTCAGGTATGTAGTTGTAAGCAAACAGGCTGAATGTGCAGTGTAAAGCTATTTCTGTGTTTGGGTTTTGACAAACCCGCCAAATTGGAGCCTCTTAAGTTGATCAAAGAAAAGTGACTTGACTGTGCTAGACTCCTTCTATGGATTGACATTTTTATTGCACAGCAGCAATTTCAAACAAACTTGAGAATTGAGGCACAATACAGACAGTAAAACTGAGTGCTTTTAGTCCTTTCATTCACACTCTTACATTAACGGCTGGTAGCTCTTTTGTGTTCTGGCAATTTTAAATGTTTTTAAGGGAATTCTAAAAAAATGCATACAGTAAGCGATGATACTAACTCTTAGATATGAATCAATGCAGGAAGCACAATAAACTTTCCCAAAAATGTCTTCATAGGGTGGCGTGGTGGTGAAGTGGCTAGTACAGTCGCCTAATAGCAAAAAGGTCCTGTCTTTGATTTTCCTGGCAAGGGGTCTTTTTGTGCAGAGTCTGCATGTTCTCCCTGCTTGTGTGGCTTTACTCAGGGTACTCCAGTTTCCTCCCACAGTGCAAAAACATGTACATTAGGTTGATAGACTTTTATGTGCGGCCCTGCGATGGACTAGCTGTAATACATAGCAGTCTCTGTTTGTGACTGGCATGTAAAACAACCAATCCAGGTTTCTTTGATCTGGTTTATAAAAAAACTTAACCAACCAGATTGCCCTAAAGAAATTGCCTTTCAGGTTTGTGTGCTTTATACATTTTTTGCCATATACATTAGTAATTACATAAAAGGTCTGGTGTTAGGTCTTCGGCAGATGTTACAAACATTTTACAACGTCTTTAAAAAACATGCCCATAGATGGCGCTGCTGTAATGCTTCCTATACTGAGTGATTGATGGTCAACATTAAACGAACACATAGGTCATTTTTAAGATATATTTTTAAACATGTTGCTGTGTACTGAAATGTATCAAAGAAATGCTGTGTTGAGAAAGGACGCAAGTCAGTTGCAGGGCAATCCAGACACACACACAAACACACACACACACACACACACACATTCATTCAACAACTAATTTCAAATTTGTAAAACCAACTGTAAAAACTGTAATAAAGTCTTGTGGTTTTCAAAAATACTTCAGTAACAGTTAACATTATAGTATAGTTCGTCAGGCATGATTTGGAACCATAAAGATAGAGAGGGTTACGGGCCCGTCACAACTGTGGCAGCGTGGCGATGCTGAATCTTAAACCACTGATCATATATACATGTATATCAACTTATTTAACCACTGAGCCTTCGCAGTATATTGCAACGAGAGACATAAGTGGGTTACAAACTGTGTTTGTAAGGGTTTGCTCAGGGCTATTTATTTGCTCTATGCTGTTTAGCGATTTGCAGACAAATATGCTAGACTAAATAAGTTCCAAGCAACACCCTAGCAGTCAATCCAAGGTAAAATATCACTCTGTTCAAACTAGTTATGGGCCTGAAATTGAATTTCTGGATAAATGAATTAAAATACAATCAGCAATGGCAAAAGTTGCATAAGCAATTAAAATTATGGTATGTGTAGGTTTAAAAAGTGACACAACCATCTATTTATCCATTGTCTATACGAGCGTATTCCTAAATCAGGGACACAGGAATGTGCTGTAATCTATCCTCGCTGTTACTGGGTGAAATGACAGGACAGGATGGGTCATATAAACAACCAAACACACTCAGACACTTATGTTATCATTATTAATTAACCCAACAGTGTGAGGAAAGCGAAGTACCCATTGTCCATTACTGTAGCACAATCACAGAACTGTCTCAAACGGCTTGAATATGGACTTCTAGCGCAATCAATAGTTATGTATATCAATACTAGACTAATCAGAACTTGGCTGCTTTTCCAGCAACAGCTCACAGCCAATTTCACTTTCCCAAGTAATCACAATGCAATCATACACTGTTTACTGCATCAATACAAAATAACACATATCCTACAATCACCTAAAACGGACAACAAGAGGTTTTAAAAAACATGCCTACTGCAGTGTAAGGAAACTGCCATGGCATGCAGAAGGGGGACCACTAGCAATTTGGAGCCCTATGAAAGAATATGAGGTTGGGCTCCGTATTACACCAAACATAGGAGTTTAAAATAATAGTCTAATCAAATGACTATTCAAACTCAAATAGGAGCTCGCAATTATATCTTACCCGTCGTTGTTGCTTGTGCACATTCACAATGCAAAGATTGCCGGGTTTTTAATCATTTGGCAAACGAAACGCAAGTTCTGGCCCGTTCATGCATGCAGACTATAAAGTAGCAAACGCAAGCTGCAGATGTAGCAACACTGTTGCAGAGGGAGGGCTGTGTGCGGTCCGGCTACTGGGGGGAGGGGTGGATTTAGGCTTGCAGGGAATGCAAAGGGGTGATGATGCACGGTGGAGCAGGAGGCGGTGTGGAGTGCTAAAGAAGGAAGAGAGAGTGAGAGAGGTAGAGAAAGGAAGGAGGAGGAGGAGGAGGTGGAGTAAGAGTAAGTAAGAGCGCGAGCGCTGTGTGCTATTGTTCATGCCCCGTGCAGGGAACAAAGGGCCGGGCGAGTGGACCGTCGTGGTCTTTGCTTAGTGTTAGTGTTTAGTTTTGTAAAAATCACAATTTGGAATTGGATCCATTATCGCATGCCACCATGGACTTTTAAAAGGGTTAACCTGCGCCCCAGGAACTGAGATCGGAGCGGGAGACGCACAGGAGTGCATTCTTCTCTCTGCACAGGTAAGCACGGCCCAGCTAGGCTAACCGGCGTGAGCACTTACCATCCGCCTGTGACAAAATATCAAAATTGTAGCAAACACTGTTTAATTTAGTTTGCTTTAGACAAACGACCAAAACTGACTTTTATTTGGGTTTGTTTTATGAATACGAGCTAATTCAACTACGTTTGAAGTGTAGTGTTGCTAAGCTAACCGTCAGAATTAACCTAGCCGGGCCTGTTTTCTCAGAGGGGTTCTGTTGGTTTAGACCTTTCCCCCAGTTTGGGTTCGTTTTTGTTGATCTTTGTTGACTAAATGTATGGACACATGAGGTGCAATTGGTGTGAAGGCGTACAGCAGCTAAGGAGTAATCCAATTGAATAGATAGATGATGGATGCATCCTGCATTTCTTTAATGCAAATTTTATGCAACAAAAGCTGTTTTCTAGGTTTCTAATCCTGGTTGAGTTTACACACACACACACACACGCACAATTCAGAACAAACCCTAATAATTGGAACTTGTAATGCAGCAGTTAAAGTATTACATTCTTCTTACCAGAAGATTCCAGGTTCTTTCTCCAACACTAGTAATTTACCCCTGCTGGGTCCCTGAGAAAGGCCCTTATCCATTACTGCACAGTTGTTTAAATGCAGTTTTTCCAAATGCCTGAAATGTAATAACAGTAAATTAAAAGATACAAATGTACATTAATCCTAAATAGATTTTAGGAAATCCTGCACTTTTGCACCATGTTGCGGACACGTTGGGCGGCGTAGTGTTTAGCAAGTTTGCCGGAACAACAAGAAGGTTTCGGGTTCAAATTATTGTGGTAATTAAGTTAAAATGATCTCCCTGTGCGAGCATGAGTTTACTCTGGATGCTCTGTTTTTTTTCCACAGCCCAAAAAAACATGTACATTAGGTTGATTATTGACTCTAAATTGCCCATAGGCGTAAATACAAGTGTGCGTGGTTGTTTGTCTGTGTGGCCCTGTGATGGACTGGTGACCTGTCCAGGTTTGCCCTATGTGCGCTGCAATAGGCTTCGGCATTTGCAGCATTTGGCAGACGCTCTTATCCAGAGCGACTTACAACTGAGCAATT